>MU717644.1:300358-332458 GCA_026770625.1 Nicotiana glauca
AACGTGATATTCTCCTCCTCCAACAGGTGTCGTAACCACTTTCCATGAGTGATCGTCTTTTTGGATATTTTATTGGCTGCAGTATACGAGACACCATTGATATCTTCTCCTCCGCTTATTACGTTGACTGTCCGTTTCAGAGAGGGCGTCTTCGGGGGCTCCTGTCTATTTTTCATATATGCTTGTTTACCTTTCTCACTGAATAATTCAATGAGATATCCTTGCTTTAACAAATGATCCACCTCACTTTGTAGAAATCTGCAATCTGCGATTTTATGCCCGTGATCATTATGGAATTCACACCAGTGATCAGGGTTTCTTCTACTTGGGTTTGATCTCATCTCCTTCGGCCACCGTACCTTATCTCACATGCCTCTTAAAACAGCCACGATCTCGGAAGTAGTTACATTAAAATTATAACCACCAAACCTTGCCTTCAAACTCCCATCATTATCTCGCTGTCCACGTGTGCCTCGATCATTGTTGAACCTTGATAAAGAGCTTGATTCTCTATGTCTGGGCTTATGATCGTACCTTTATTGTTTTGACCTTGATTCTTTACCCGCAGGTCCCATATAAGGATCATACCTACTTTTACCGGATCTCCTTTCATTGTCTACATGCCTTGAACTTGTTTTCTCATCTGTTTTAGGTCGCAAGATGATATCTTCCTCGATCCTCATCTTTGTGCTATACCTATTGTAGCCGTCGTTCCATGTTGTTGCTGGGAATTCTCGAAGGCTTTCTTTGAGTCTACTCGTGGCTTCTGAACTTTTCTCATTCATATTACTAGCAAAAGCTATGGCTGCCCGGTTGTCAGGTACTCACGGTAGCAACATTCTTTCCCGTTGAAATCTATCTACAAATTCTCTTAGTAACTCAGAAATTCCTTGCTTGATTTTGAAGATGTCCTCCATCCTCTTTTCAATTTTTTGAGCTCCTGAATGTTCTTTAATAAACAAATCTGCAAGCTCAGCAAAAGAATTTATAGAATTTTCTGGTAGAAGAGAATACCAGGTTAACGCTCCTTTGGTGAGTTTTTCACCAAATGTTTTGACTAGGACCGATTCAATTTCTTGCTTAGTCAAATCATTCCCTTTGACTGTTATGGTGAATGCAATGACATGGTCTCGAGGGTATAATGTTCCATCGTACTTTGGAATATCAGGCATTTTAAATTTCTTCAGAATTGGGAGGGGGGCGGCTCTCGGCTTCCATGGTTGTTGAGAATATTTGTCTATGTCAACCCTTTTGATCACAGGTGGTACCCCAGGTATTTGTTCTATGCATTCATTTTGATCCTTAAGCTATTTCAGCAAGGTTAGTACTAGATTTTGTATATCAGAATTAACTTGATTACCTGGGTCTCCTTCTTGCATTTCACTAGGAGTTCCACTACTGCCTAAATTAACCAGTCCAGAATGGGGGTTCTCTAAAGTATTATTGTTTGGAGTTGGTGTGGGCGGAGCAACAAGTAACTGATTAATGAAAGCTTGAAGAGCCTTACTGACTTGAGAAGCAATTATTTTTTGCAATGCCTCATTCATATCTTCAACATTGTTGAGTTGATCCTGTTCATTTGCATGAGATCCATCAGGAGTGCCTTCGCGAGATCGTCGTGGAGAGCCTCGTGGAGAACCTTGTGGAGAATCTCCTTGAAGTTGTTGGATTGTTTAAATTTCTGGAAGTCCTAGGGTGTTGTCGTTGTTGTTTGACATGACTGATGTGAACAAGAAAATCAAGTAGAAATATCGTTGATTATCAAATTCCCGGTAATATAACCAATTTGTTCAACCAAAAAAATAAATTTTTAGTCAAATCTGGAAAATAAAAGAATCGGTTTACTGATAATCGAAAAATAAATAGAGAAAAGAATTTTCAAGTACTCAGATATGAAAGCTTGTAAATCAAAGTATATTTCAATGATGATCCACCACTGATTACATATTTCTCCTTTTATAGGTCTCTTTGGAGAATCTTCATAAATGTACGTTACACCTAAGCCATAATGAGGCTATTATGAATATTTAATGACATTAAATTCTGCGTTACATAATCATTACATTGAATACAAATATTCTTTAATGGCTTCATTATTTATGTCTCTTGAAATGTTGTATCTTTATCTTCTTATTTGACCAGGTTCATTATCCTTTTCATATCTCGTACGTAATTATGCTTAAAGGGACGGGGCTTCCGAGCCTCTTATCTCGTACCACCTTTTTGATCCCATATCTCTTTTTTATCCTTTTGTCTCACACCTCTTTTATCCCGCATCAGTCTACGATTCTTTAACCAATTATAAGCTTTTGATGGTTCCACATGTCATGTCTTATCCTCATTCACTGATGTATATATTTTTCCCCAATACACTTACCATTTACAATCAAATGGCCAAGTTGAAGTATCAAATAGAGAAATCAAGAGCATCCTACCTAAAACTGTCAATGCAAATAGGACCGATTGGTCAAAAAAGTTAGATGATACTCTATGGGCCTACCGGACCACGTACAAGACCCCAATTGGTAAGTCACCGTACTGGTTGATGTTTGGGAAAGCATGTCACCTACCAGTTTAATTGGAGCATAAAGCTATGTAGGCCTTGAGGAAGCTTAATCTTGAATGGGATGTTGCGGCCAATCTTCGTGTTGAGCAACTAAATGAACTTGATGAATTTCGGTTCCATGCATACTCGAGTTCGTCCTTGTACAAGGACAAGATGAATTACTTGCATGACAAATATGCTCGTGGAAAGGAGTTCAAAGTTGGTGATTTGGTCCTCTTGTTCAACTCTCGTCTAAGATTGTTTCCCGGAAAGCTGAAATCAAAATGGAGTGGGCCATTGGAAGTTGTATGTGTAACCCCATTTGGTGCTCTAGATTTGAAAAACAAAAGTGGTGAAGTCTTTAGGGTGAATGGGCACCGTGTCAAGCATTATCTTGGAAAGTTTGATGATAGCCATGTGGTGGCTATGGTTCATTTCAAATGATGTGATGGTAACCCCCGTCGTGCCGCAGCGTTAAATCAGGCGCTTCTTGGGAGGCAACCCATGTGTTTTTCTTTTTATTTTCTTTAATTTTATTGGTAGTTAGGATTGATTTTTGAGCTAATTGGTTGTGATATGTTGCAGGGATTGAGTTGATGCAGTGTAGGGCATAAGTTCAAAAATGTCAAGTCTCTAAAGTTTCCAGTGCGGCCGCATGTCCATTTTGTGCGGTCCGCACTGGTGTGAGCAAGATATGTTGACTCTCTGAAGTTTGCCACCGCGGCCGCATTGGATTTTGTGCGGACCCCTGTGGACCTTTGCGGCTGCGGTTGCTTTTGTGCGGACCGCGGAGGTTGCCTTCTCAAACTTCTTCTGCATAAACCCAGCACGGTTCGCGATCCATTTTGTGCGGCCGCGTTGGTAGGTAAGTCTAGGTCCCACTGTTTTCTATAAATAGACCCCAGGGGTCACCATTTACCCTTTTCGAACCCTAAACTCTCAGAGCTCCTTTTTACTGTTCATCCTCCTACGGGAATGCCGTTTAGTTGGCCTATGCCTGTTTTGGTATGTTGGGGGATATCATTATAGTGTGTGCTTCTGGGGGGGCGCGCATGAAGAAAGGAAGTTTGAGCTTGATGCAAATGGCTAAAATAGCGTCTGCTTTATATGATTATCAATTAAATAAAAAGTTATTTTATGTATCAATCCTTACATCTCCGACAACTGGTGGAGTGACAGCTAGTTTTGATATGTTGGGGGATATCATTATTGCCGAACCCAATGTTTGATCGTAAATCTTGCTTAGTGTGACTACTTGCATTGCATATACTCATCTGGTAACATCTCAATCATATCTTTGTGTTATTTTAATTTTTGTTTCATTTACAATAGTTCATAGCTTCTTCTTCTTCCCATTTTTTTCTCTATTTGTTAGGGTAGGTTAGTATAAATATTCCTTTTTGTACGCTTGAAGAGTTTTATTGACTGGGTAAAATTGATTAGGGACACATTAGGTGAAAAACTTGAACAAATTAGAAAACTTGGCAACCCTAACTCAGTGCCCTAATTGTGCACCCATCGTGGACCGCGATCACTTTTGTGCGATCCGCGGTGCTGAGGTTCTGAGAATTGTTCTGTGCTAGCGCGACCGCATTGCACTTTGTGTGGTCCACACTGCCCCGCCACGGCCGCGATTCCATTTTGTGAGGACCGCGGTGGTGAGATTCAGAGATTATGTTGGGGAGGCTTTAGACCTGTGCAGACCACGGTCAATTGTGTGCGGTCCACGGTGGCTTCAGTGCGGCCGCACTGCCATTTTGTGCGGTCCGTACTAGCCTGTTCCTGCAACTGTTTTCTGCAACTTCTGAGCTTCTGTTCTGCAATTCATTCTACATCTGTTTCACTGCCTATGCTTAAACTAACATTGTTAGATGCGTGTGTTTGCAGACGATGGTTAAACAAAGAGGTGGCAAAGGATCACAACAACCCGGGAGAGGTAGTTCCTCCCGAGGGGTAAAAGGAAAGAGAGTGGTAAAACTCACTCCCCAAGCTCGGGAAAACAACAAAAAGACCCAAAAAATGATAAAAGCTACAGATAAAGCTGCTTCCCATTCTTCCGGGAGTGAGTATATGCCCTCCCAGGAGATCTCAGACTCAGTCCCAACTCACATCACCACCCACTTCCAACTGACTGATACTCCTCCAGCATCACCCACTATCAAGAGGCTGGTGAATGTAGTTTCTGATTCTTCTGAGGGGTCGGCAGCAGGTAATGGGGATGACTCCACCTCCCCCACAGCTTCATTATCTGGGGAGAGTGCAGGCAGAAATGAGGAGGAGGTACAAGGTGGTTAGCCTCAGGTTGGAGGAATTGCCCGAACTAGAAGATCTGAGGTGTGGGAAGATAGATTTGTGAGCCAAGTTGCCTATCATAAGTTTAGGGAGTGGTGGCCAGTAAGGCACTTGATACCAGAGAGAAGCTTCATTGACAATTACCTACTACCATACAACCCTAGTGTGCAGAGGGAGTTTAGAACTAGAGTGTGCTGGGAATTTTTCATGGAGAAGTGTATTGATGCTAATGAACACATGGTCAGGGAGTTATATTGTAATATATCCCATATTGTCAAAGGCTCGAAAGTGACTAAGGTTCGAAACAAGAAGGTGTTATTTGATAGGCAGTCTCAAAATAGCTATTTGGGCTTCAATGAAGAAGCTGAGTCACTCTATCTAGAAAAGTTGGAGATGGGCGAGGAGGTCCGTCCATGGTTAGCCCAGTACCTGGCAATCCTAGGTACAGTGCCTGAGTGGTTGACTGTGGGGGTTAAAATTTTGAGGGGGACCTTGAACTTCGAATCTAAGGGTTGGGAGACTTTCGTTTGCAGCAGGCTAAACCCTACCACACATGACCAGACTTTTCCTATCTCCCAGGCTGTGTTGGTTGCATCAATCATGGCAGGTTACACCATCAACGTGGGGAATGTGATGTCCCGCATCATCTCCTTTGTGGGTGCGGAAGCTAACTGGAACTACCCTTTTCCCAACACCCTCTCTATGTATTTTCGTGACTTGGAGGTAGAGAAGAAGAGGTATGATGTCAAAGCCAAACCAGTGGCTCCTTTCTCATGGTACAGTTTGAGGGGGCCAGACAACCCCAAGCACAAGAACTACAAGCCTCCTGCTTCTGTCCTAACTGGCTAGTCTGAAGAGCTAGTTGAGGTAGAGGCCTCCAATGAGCCTTCATCCACAGTTGCTGCCATGCCTCCCGGACCTTCCACGTCTGCTGATGTGCCTCCAGGCCCTTCCACCTTAGCTGGCCCAGAGATTCCATCTTCCCGGGCCCATCCTATCACTACCCATAGACTGCACCAGACACTTCATAGCTTGAACAACTTGATGTTTATTGCTTCATCCAAGTTGTCCACTTTGACCTCCACCATTGCAGCTTAGTCAGCTCCTCCGCCAGTTCAGGTCCCACAGTCTATTGAGAATGCTTTGAAGAATTTGCTTGCTAACCAGGAGAAAATCCTAAGCACCCAGGCCGAGTTGGTGAAGGCAGTGGCTTCTCATTGCAAGGCTCTCAAAGAGCTTTCCAAGGAGCACAAGAAGCTGCGCAAGACACAAGCTTCCAAGGAGTCCGTGAAGGAGCTTAGGGCATATGTAGAGAGACTGAAGGCAGATCAACTACCTTTAGATTTATTATTTGAGGGCCCAGCTCCAGCAGCAGTCCCAGCAGTCCCAGCAGCAGCCACAGTTCAAGAGCAGTCACAGAGGACTCTTAAGAGGAAGAGGACTATCCCGAGAGCAGATGATGCCATCATCCTATTGGCAGACCCACCGGAGGCTTCCTCCAGTCAGCCACAGGATGTACCAGATCCACAGCCGGTCCAGGTCCAGTCCCAGATGCTAGCAGTTGAGCAGTAGCAAACCGGGAACCAGTCTGAGGTTCCCGAGCATACCAAGGACCCAGGGACCACTCATGTTCCTATGCAGACGGACGAGGCGTAGGGAGTCTTTATATCCTTTCACTACTTTTTTTGTGCTTATTTTTGCTTTAGTTGACATTGGGTACAATGCTAGCTTTTATTTGGGGGATGTGCCCTACTTTTATCCTTGGATGACTGTAAATATACATAATGATTTACTTTATGCTTTATTTGATTTTCACTTGGTCTGTATATAATCTTGTATTTTGTTACTTTTATCATACTTTTGATCTTTCTTTTGGTCTGTATATAAAGTTACATTATTGTAAATATTCATCCCCCATTGTATATTCTAATCCATTATTGTAAATATTCATTATCTTTTCTATTTTCGTAAAAAAAAATCAATTTTAGCTTCATAGATAGGCTCGTAGCCTTGTGTTTCATTTTTGGGGCTTTCAATAAGCCCTTGGTTTTCTTAATGCCATGGTTATTTCCAAGGGTGGAGTTTGTGTGAACCGGGTGTCTCTTCCCAATGATAGATGGCGTGACAACCTTTTTAAGGGTTTGAGTCTGTTTCTGTTTTTCTATTCTTGGTAGCCTGTAGTTAAGGGTACCTCAAGCAAAGATTCACTTGGGCCTCGCACATTTACCTTTGATCCCATGGTCAAAGACAAAATGTTGTGTTTAGGATGGTGAAATTCATGGCCTTGAGACTCTTGCGTTGGCCAATAACCATCAAGTGGTTCTTTCGGAACCATTGTGTGCTCAAATCATGTCTAAGGTTTTTGTGGGCTCCCGACTCGATGTCTTTAGCAATCCCTTAGCTTATGTGGTGAGAAATCGAATTGCGAGTCCAAGTCCCGAGCCATTGGTCTAGAACTTGCCTTGAATGTTTGTTGAGGCGAAATCCTAAGTGAAATTTGACTTGAGAAGTGATTATAGGCCCTCCTTGATCCAAATGATAGTTGAACAAATTCCATAGCCTACCAATGATATGATCCCTAGTTAACCCTTTTGAGCCTTAGACCTTTTTCTTTCAAGAAACATGTTACAAGCCTATACCCGTTCTATAAGATACCCTCTTTTTGCACCTGATCTTTCCGGAGCATATGGCAAAAGTATAAGTTTGGGGGAGAGACGAGGAAGCCAACAAAGTGGTATGAGGCAAAAAATGAAGAAAAGGAAAGGCAATGAAAAAGAAAGAAGAAAAGCAAAAAGACAAAAAGAATGCTCAATGTGAGAAAGAAAAAGAAGGGATTCAAGAAAAGTAAAAGAAAGAAAGGTGTGGAAAATTTGAAAAAGGAGAAAAGAATTGAAATGCATAAGAAAGAGTGACAATGTGTGCCTCTAACCCCTCGGAAGAGGTGAAATGACTCAAAGAGTCAAGTGAATTGTGGCAAATGAATCAAAAGAAGTGCTTAAGGGAAGATTGAACCCACTTGAAAAAAAACATATCCTACCCTTACCCAAAAGCCTTCGCAATGACTCCACAAAAGCCCTATATGATCTTGAGTTTAATGAAGCTTACATTAGCGGATACTTACATAAGGGGCAAGCATATGGTACTTAGAGCCGAACTTGTGACCTTTTCTTGATAGAGATGAGCGAATTCCTATTAACCTCGATTTGTGTGTCAATAATCTAAAAAGGTGAGGCTTGCCTAGGGATAGTTGAGGATGTGTGAGTTTGGGTTCCACAATGAGCAAAGTAATTGAGAGAGTTCTTTGATGTAATGAGTCAACTCTTGATGCTCTTTTGTCACACTTGATCCATGGTTTTTCAAAGGTTAAAAGTTGTTAATGATTCATTCGTATTGAGGGCAATTTCTAGTCCCAACTGATGCTTCTTGAGGATACTCTAGGACAACTGAAAATACTTGGATTTTCCCTTAAGGGGTGGGTCTTATTTTGTTTGCTTGAGGACAAGCAAAAGCTTATGTTTGGGGGAGTTGATAACTAGGGATTTTGCCATGTTTTATGCTCCTTTTTGCTTACGCTTTGGTTATAAATTGTTACAAAATAGTCCCAAAAGGCTCATAAGTGTGCTTGATTGCAGGTTTGATCAACAAAGTGACGAAATGTCAAGGATCGGCTCAAAAAGGAGTGAAATCTGCTCAAGTGTCAAAGAAAAAGCAATCTGAAGGAAAGCAGTCTTAGTGCGGACCGCGCAAAGTGGTATGCGGCTGCACTAGGAGATTCAGAGAGTTGGCAAACTAGGCTCAAGGCGACGCGGCCGCGGTTCAATTTTAGTGGCCCGCGATGAAGGCTCTGCGGCCTCACTACCTTTCTGTGCGGTCCGCGGACAAGAGATTCAGAGAGTTGGAATTATACCAAACCAAGCCATGCGATTCGCGGTCGTTATTGTGCAGATCGCGCTAGCTAGCTCCGCGACCACGGTCCATTCTACGCGGTCCACGGAGCCCAACTTTAGAAAGCTAAATTTTGAATTTCAAGAGCCTTGTGCGGCCGCGGTCCGTTTTGTGCGGCCCACACTGACCCTGCAAGGTTATTTTTGTCCTGTTTTTCCAGCTAAGTATAAATAGAACATTTTACCATTTTAGGTCATCTGTTATCTTCAGAACACAGCTGCACTCGTGAGAACACCTTTTGCAGCCATTTTTGGCATCTTAGCTTCAAATTAACGATAGATTCTTGTAATTTAATTTAGCATTATAGTTATTATGTCTTGTTCTTCATCTATTTCTTCATTCTCTCCTTCAAGCATGAGTAGCTAAACCCATTAGCTAGGGTTATGGCTCAACCCTAGTGTGGGTAATTGATGGGTGTTGCCATCTAGGGTTTGATTGATTATGGGTGTTTGCTATTTGGGTTGATTTTATGTTTTAATATATGAATTGGTGGTTGCAAACACTGATCTGTGCTTTGTGGATTTGACTCTTCTTGAGAAAGAGAGTTTGAATCTCCAAAATTGACCCAACAAGGAATTGGGATGGACTCATGAGAAATGATAGTCCCAAATTAACGGATTAAACCTCGAGAGAGTAATCGCCCTACTTGAACCCTAGTTGCTTGATCTAATTTGCCTACCCATTTGGCCTTGAGAGAGTCAATTGGGCAAAATCACTCTCTCTACCGAAAGGTGAGAGAGTGGGTAAAATTGTGCAGTGGTTATAGCATAAGCCACTGTTATGTCAATCGAACCTTAGTAATATTTACCCATCAATTAGCCACCTAGGTGATGTCACGACCCTAGTGCCCTTCTTCCCATTAGATACAACTTTAGCAATTGTCTCATAGCATAGTCTAGTTTCAATTAGTAGTTTGTAGTTTAAAACCCCAAAAATGAAGAGAAGATCATCTAAGAACACACACGCAACTCTATTCTAAGTAGATACCCGAATTCCCTTCTATCTCTCTGAGGATTCGATCCCGACCCTCATATCGGGTAAAAGCTATTGCGACCCTCTTCTCCTACTTGTTAGTAGCGTGGAGTTGGCTGCGATCACCTCCCTGGCTGTATAAGTCCCCAGCATCTGATTAACTACAAGCTGCAAATCGCTTTTGATTATGGCCTGCTCTATGCCAACTTTGTGTGTTAGTTCTAAACCTGCAATCACAGCTTCATACTCTTCTTCATTGTTAGTCACATGATGATATTTTATAGCTTGTCGTATGGTTTCACCCGTGGGTGGTACTAAAACAATTCCCCGACCTGCTCCTTTCACATTTTATGAGCTATCAGTAAATAAGGTCCAGGTTGCTAGATTAGATCCATTGAATACTTGTAGTTCTTTTTCTGCTTCTAGTTGCATCCCTTGACTAAAATCGGCCAAAAAGTCTGTTAACACTTGTGATTTTATTGCAGTTCTAGGTTGATATGTGATGTCATATTCACTCAATTCTATGGCCCACTTAGCTAACCTACCCGATAGTTACTGTTTGTGTAATATATTACGCAAGGGATAAGAAGTCACTACAGAGATAGGGTGGCATTGCAAATAAGGCCTTAATTTTCTAGATGCAATGATTAATGCAAGTGCAAGTTTTTCTAGTTGAGGATACCGTATTTCCGCATCTAATAATGATTTGCTAACATAATAAATTGGAGACTGTTTACCTTGGTCTTCACGAACCAAAACAGCATTTACCACTACTTCTGAAATAGCTAAATCGATAAGCAACCTTTCCCCATCTTTTGGTTTTGCAAGCAGCGGTGGATTTGACATGTACGTCTTCAAGTTTTTGAGTGCTTGTTGACACTCCTCAGACCATTCGAACTGATCTTGCCTTTTAAGAGCTGAAAAGAATTTAAAACATTTTTCTAAAGACTTATAAATAGATCTCCCCAAGGCTGCAATTCTTCCCGTTAGTCTCTGCACTTCCTTCTTATTTGCAAGCATGTTAGGAATTTCTTCGATAGCTTTGATCTGCACGGGATTTACTTCAATACCACTATTAGAAACAAGAAAACCCAAGAACTTACTTGATGAGATGCCAAATACACATTTCTCACGATTTAGCTTCATATTGAACTTTCGTAAGATCTGAAATGTATCAAACAAATGTGGTATCTGGTCCTATGATTGTTGAGATTTGACAAGCATATCATCTATGTAAACTTCCATAGTTTTTCCTAGATGTTCCTGAAACATCTTGGTCACCAACCTTTGATACGTGGCACCAATATTTTTAAGACCAAGGGGCATTACTTTGTAACAGTAAGTCCCCCTGTCTGTTATAAATGAAGTTTTTTCCTCATCTAGGGGATCCAATTTAATCTGATTATACCCTAAATATGCATCTAAGAAGCTTAACATTTCATGTCCTACAGAAGCATCAATTAGTTGACCTATATATGGTAACGGAAAAGAATCATTAGGACAAGCTTTGTTAAGGTCGGTGTAGTCTACACAAACTCGCCATTTGCCATTCTTTTTTGGTACCACTACAGTATTAGATAACCAATTAGGATACTTTACCTCACGGATAGAGCCTATTTTTAAAAGCTTTTGGACCTCATCTTGAATCACCTGATTTTTAAAAGACCCATGCTTTCGCTTTTTTTGTTTGATAGGTGGATCTGATGGATCCTCATTTAACATGTGAGTCATTACCTCTGGGGGTATCCCTGTCATATCAGAATGTGACCAGGCAAAGCAGTCTACGTTAGTTTTCAAAAATTCGATCAACTTACCTTTCATTTCGTGGCTTAAGTTGGCCCCAATGTAAACATTCCTCTTAGGCTTTTGTTCGAATAATTCTATAGCCTCCAACTCTTCAATCGTTGTTTTGATATTTTCATTTTCTTCTGGTTCTTGGATGAAATTAGGTCATAAGTACACATCTGTTTGCCTATCTCCGGTTGAGTTTTGTGGTGTGGCATCCTCAACTAGATTCTATAATTGCTATTTTTCTTTGTTTCTGTGCTTGAATCTTCTACAGAATTGATGCTTCTAGGTGTTTTTTTATCACCACGGATTTGACGGATTCCCCATTATGATAGGAATTTGATGACTTGATTTAAGGTAGATGGCACAACATCCATTTCGTGAATCTATGGTCTCGCAAGAATCATATTGTAAGTTATATCCATCTCTACCACCTGAAATTTCGTATCTTTGATAACTCCTTTTGCAACTGTTGTAAGTATTACTTCTCCTTTTATTATGACGCTCGAATTATCAAAGCCAGATAAAGTATGCGCCTTGGGTACTAGCTTATCTTCAGCTTGCATCTCGCTTAATACTCTTAGAAAAATGATGTTCACGGAGCTACCTGGGTCAATCAAAACTCATTTTATGTTAGTATCATGTACAAGTAGAGATATTACCAGTGCATCGCTGTATGGAGTTGGTATGTCGTCCGCGTCTGCATCATCAAATTTAATGCTTTCTTCCTCCAAAACATGTCGGACCCGCTTCCCATGTATAACTGTAACTTTAGAAATTTTCTTGGCTGCCGTATATGTCACACCGTAAATTTCTTCGCCCCGCTTATAACGTTAACGGTCCTTTTTGGAGAAGGAGGTTTAGAGGGCTCTTGCCTGTTCTTCATGTACGCTTTCTTACCTTTTTCGCTAAATAGTTCGGTAAGATATCCTTGCTTTAATAAATGGTCTATCTCAACTTGTAGAAATCTACAATCTGCTGTTTTATGACCATGATCATTATGAAATTCATACCAGTGATCCGGGTTATGCCTATTTGGATTTGATCTCATTTCTTTTGGCCACCGCACCTTATCACCCTTGTTTCTTAATACCGCTACTAATTCTGAAATGCTTACATTGAAACTGTAGTCGCCATTCATTATCTTAGAGCTTCTATCATCACCGCGTATCTCCCTCGTGTCCCGCTCTTTTCTGAACCTTGAAGATGAACCCGATTCTCTATCTCTCGACCTACGATCGTACGTTGAGTTATCCTATTTCGATCATGAGTCTTTTTCCGCTTGTCCCATGTAAGGCTCGTATCTATTTTTGCCGGACCTTTTTTTACTTTCGGCACGTCTTGAACTTACTCTTTCTTCTTTTTAAAACTGGATAATAGTATCTTCTTCTATCCGCATCTTTGTGTTGTATCTGTGGTAAACATCATTCCAGGTAGTGGCTGGAAATTCTCGTAGGCTTTCTTTGAGTCGTCTCGTGTCCTCCAAACTTTTCTCATTTAGATTGCTGGTGAATGCCATCGCAGTCCAGTTATCAGTTACGCGTGGCAACATCATCTGTTCCCGCTGGAATCTGTCTACGAATTCTATGAGTAGCTCCAAATCTCCTTGCTTTATTTTGAAAATATCCTCCATTCTTTTTTCGACTTTTTGAGCTCCCGAGTGTGCTTTAATAAATGAATTTGCAAGCTCAGCAAAAGAATTTATAAAATTTTCAGGCAAAAGAGAATACCATGTTAGTGCTCCCTTAGTGAGTGTTTCACCGAATTTTTTGACCAGCATTGATTCAATTTCCTGTTTGGTTAAATCGTTGCCCTTTACGCCAATGGTGATTGCAGTTGCGTGGTCTCTTGGATTAGTTGTGCCATCATATTTTGGGATGTCAGGCATCTTGAACTTCTTCGGAATCGGCAAAGGAGCAGTACTGTGTTTCCAAGGTTGTTGCGAATATTTATCCATATCTATTCCCTTGATTACGGGTGGTACACCAGGTATTTTCTCTATGAGATCGCTTTGCTCCTTAAGCTATTTCTGAAAGGTTAATACTAAATTTTGCAAATCAGAATTAACTATGTTACTTGGCTCGCCATCACGAGTTTCGCTGGGAGTTCCACCACTGCCTGAATTAACGAGCCCAAAACGTAGGTTTTCCAAAGTATTATTGTTCGGAGTTGGTGTTGGTCGTGCGACCGACAACTGGCTTGTGAAAGCCTCAAGAGCTTTGCTAACCTGTTGAGCGATTAACTTTTGCAAAGCTTCGTTGATAGCCTCATCGTTTTCCAATTGATCATTTGCATTTGATTGGGATCCATCAGGGGTTCCTTCTCGAGATTGTCGAGGAGAACTTTGTGGCGAAGGGATAGGGGTCCCAACACCTTTCAGATTCTCCTGGAGTTGATGGTCTCTTTGATTGTTGTTGTCGTTGACATTCGACATGATTGATAAAAAGATAAATGTAGGAAGGAGTAAATTATCAGATTTCCGGTAACTGAACCAATTTATTTAACTAAAAATTGAGATTTCGGTCAAAGCTTTATTTTAGAAGAACTCGGGTTAATGATAATTAAATAAAAAAATTGAATTTAAAAAGCTGAAGAAAGCAAAATAGATCAGTACATTGAAATAGTATTTTGTGTCCTTACAAATGATCAGCTTTCCCCTTTTTATAGCTATCTCTAGGTAATACATTTTGTTTCTGTCATAATAGAGTTATTATGGACAATCAATGGCATTTAATGTAACGTTATAAATGGTAATCATATTTGGTTTAGTACAGATTCCCTAGCGTTTTCCGTAATTAATGCCTATTGATTATTGACAATATATCTATCCCCTTTTTTGCTATCAGGTTCATTCTCTTAGCTCGACCCCCGATCATAAAGAGGTCTGGGCATTTATCTTTCTTGAATCTCTTGAATTCCTGCCAGTGCCTGTTATAGCTCGTGCCTCTTTAGCTATTCTTTGTCAATTGTCATCCTTTGACCAGTCTATGTGTCATGACATGTCACTTTTCAATCAATTCTGTATATGACCTTAATTTTTCCCAATACAGGTGTATAATTAAAACATAATGTGGGACATGAAAGACTATCTTTTAACAACAACAGCAACAACAACCCAGTATAATCTCACTTAGTGGGGTCTGGGGAGAGTAATGTATACGCAGACTTTACCCCTACCCTGGGGTAGAGAGGTTGTTTTCAAATAGACCCTCGGCATCCTTCCCTCTAAGAACTTTCCACCTTGCTCTTGGGGAGACTCGAACTCACAACTTCTTGGTTGGAAGTGGAGGTTGCTTACCATCAGAGCAACCCCTCTTGTCTGATTCCACAATATACTTAACTGGGAATTCTTCAACCTATGCTCTTCAATGGAAATTTCAATTAACAAGCTGTCCTAAATTGGATATAAGCACTTAATTTTACATGAAATAGAAACATACATAACGTCAGAAAGCAATTCTGTGGACACAAAAGCTACCCCAATTACTTATTTGCTAATTATTTTCGTAACTGTCCAAGTTAGGACTCCTTAATTTAATTTAATAAAAGTACCTACAATGACTAAACTAAGAAAAACAATTAAACCGTTTCGCATAGTAAGTCTACCAATTTAGGCTTTTTCATGTCAGGTCAATTTCATCATTAATTAACCTATGTGTATCTAGCCAATCATACATTAAATATTGCGTCACTTGAGAAAAATAGCCAAAGCAAATGTGTGGCTTCTTGTGTGCCAACGAGAGTCTCCATCACAACTCGTAAAAGCTAAATTCCTATTGTATTTTTGACACATCCCATATACATACAAATTATAATAAAATAATGAGATGGACCACTGAATTTAGTTCTATCCAATAGGTAACTCAAGAGATAAATGACTTGGCGGCGTCACCGCCAAAGTAAAAATGAACATTAAGAAGAAAAGAAGAAACCTCTAGTGAAATTATTTTTTTGGTTTTCAACTCCGTATTAAGTATTTGTATTGGCCCCTGAATTAATTAAAATACACAATGCGAAAGTCTCTTAATGGGAAAGCGCTCTCTATTAGAAATTTTTTTCATATTCAAAACTCGAACATGTAATTTGATCCGATTAAACGTAAAAAGATCCTATCCATCGTATCACAAATCTTGATGATAAATTTGGATAACGATTACCATTTTTGTTTTCTAAAAAATTTTCTTAAACCTATCTTATTTTGTTTTCACAAGTTAAGGAATATTTCTATTCCATGTAATGATTATGTAACGTAGCATTTAATGTCATTAAATATTCATAATAGCCTCATTATGACTTAGATGTAACGGACATCCCTAAAGATTCCCAAAAAAGATCTATAAAAGGGGAAATATGTAATCAATTGAGACACAAGTTACTACTGAAATACATTCTGATTTACTAGCTTACACATTTGAGTACTACGAAATTCCCTTCTTTATTTACTTTTTTCGATTATCAGTAATCCGATTCTTCTAAATTCCAGCTTTGACTAAAAGTTTATTTTTTGGTTAAACAAATTGGTTCCGTTGCCGGGAATCTGATAATCAACTTTATTTCTAATTGATTTTCTTGTTCATATCAATCATGTCTAACAACAACGACAACACCCAAGGACTTCCAGAAATTCAAACAATCCAACAACTTCAAGGAGATTCTCCACGAGGTTCTCCACAAGGCTCTCCACGAGAATCTCCACGACGATCTCGTGAAGGCACTCCTAATGGATCTCATGCAGATAGACAGGATCAACTTGACAATGTTGAAAACATGAATGAGGCATTGCAAAAAATAATTGCCTCTCAAGTCAGTAAAGATCTTCAAGCTTTCGTTAGTCAATTACCTGTTGCTCCGCCCACACCTACCCCAAACAATAATACTTTAGAGAATCCCCGTTCTAGATTGGTTAATTCAGGCAATGGTGGAACTCCTAGTGAAATGCAAGAGGGAGACCCAGGTAATCTAGTCAATACTGATTTACAAAATCTCGTACTAACCTTGCAGAAACAGCTTAAGGAGCAAAATGAACGCATAGAACAAATACCCGGGGTACCGCCCGTGATCAAAGGAGTAGACATAGACAAATATTCTCAACAATCATGGAAGCCGAGTGCCGCCCCCCTCCCAATTTCGAAGAAATTTAAAATGCCTAATATTCCAAAGTACGATGGAACACCAGACCCACGAGACCACATCACTGCATTCAGCACAAGAGTTAAGGGGAATGAGTTGACTAAGCAAGAAATTGAATCGGTCCTGGTCAAAAAATTTGGTGAAACACTTACCAAAGGAGCATTAACCTAGTATTCTCTTTTACCTGAAAATTCTATAAATTCTTTTGCTGAGCTTGCAGATTTGTTTATTAAAGCACATTCGGGAGCTCAAAAAGTTGAAAAGAGGATGGAGAACATCTTCAAAATCAAGCAAGGAAATTCCGAGTTACTGAGAGAATTTGTAGATAGATTTCAACGGGAAAGAATGACGCTGCCACGAGTACCTGACAACTGGGCAGCCATAGCTTTTTCTAGTAATCTGAATGAGAAAAGTTTAGAAGCCACGAGGAGACTCAAAGAAAGCCTTCGAGAATTTCCAGCAACAACGTGGAATAATGTTTACAGTAGATACAGTACAAAGATGAGGATCGAGGAAGACATCATCCTACGGCCTAAAACTGACGAAAAACAAGTTTGAGGCGTGTAGAAAATGAAAGGAGATCCAGAAAAAATAGGTACGAACCTTATATGGGACCTGCGGAAAAAGACTCAAGGTCAAAACAAGAAAGATACGATCACAAACCTAGACATCGGGAATCAGGTTCTTCTTCAGAATTTGGAAACAATCGAAATACACGTGGACAGAGGGATGATGACGGTAGTTTGAAAGCAAGGTTCGGCGGTTACAATTTTAATGTAACTACCTCCGAGCTCGTGGCTATTTTAAGAGGCATTGGGGAGAAGGTACGGTGGCCGAAGGAGATGAGATCAAACCTAAGCAGACGAAACCCCGATCATTGGTGTGAATTCCATGACGATTACGGACATAAAACCGCAGATTGCAGATTTTTACAAAATGAGGTGGATCATTTGTTAAAGCAAGGATACCTCACTGAGTTATTCAGAGAGAAAGGTAAACAAGCATATATGAAAAATAGACAGGAGCCTCCGAAGTCGCCCTCACCTAAACGGACAGTCAATGTTATAAGTGGAGGAGAGATATCAACGGTGTCTCATACACTGCAGCCAATAAAATATCCAAAATGACAATCACTCATGGAAAATAGTTACGACACGTGCTGGAAGAGGAGAATATCACATTCAGTGATGCAGATGCAGAAGGCCTCCTGACTCCACATAACGACGCACTAATAATATCGTTACTCGTACATGATATTAATGTGAAACGTGTTTTGATTGATCCAGGCAGTTCGTTGAATATTATTTTGATACGAGTGTTGCGCGAGATACAAGCTGAGGAAAAGTTGGTTCCAAAAGTGCACACCTTATCAGGGTTTGATAACTCTAATGTGATAATAAAAGGCGAAGCGATTCTTACCACGTTTGCAGAAGGTGTTGTCAAAGATACTAAGTTCCAGGTTGTAGATATGGAAATGGCTCATAATATGATCCTAGGAAGGCCATGGATCCATTATATGGATGTCGTACCGTCAACTTTACATCAAGTTATTAAATTCCCATCACCATAGGGGATTTGTCAAATCAGAGGTGATTAACAAACATCCAGGAGTATTAACTCCGTTGCAGTTTCAACTGTTCAAGGTGAAGTCAAATAGCAATTATAGGATTCAGTTGAGGAGGGTATAAAGCCAACCTTAACTAAACAAGGAAAAACAGACGTGGATTCAAGGCCTGACACTATTCAAGAACCAGAGGAAAACGAGAACATTAAAACAACGATCGAAGAGTTAGAGGCTGTGGTTTTATTTATACACTGGCCCGAGAGGAAAGTGTATATAGGAGCAAATCTCAGCCCAGAGGTAAAACGTAAGTTAATTGAATTTTTAAAAGCTAACGCAGATTGTTTTGCTTGGTCCCATTCTGACATGACAAGGATACCGCCGGAGGTCGTGACTCATAAATTGAATGAAGACCCATCATATCCCTCAGTCAAGCAAAAGAAACGAAAGCAAGGGGCCTTCAAGAATCAAGTGATTCAAGAAGAGGTTCAGAAATTGCTCAAAATAGGATCAATTCGTAAGGTAAAGTATCCTAACTGGTTGGCTAACACTGTTGTGGTTCCTAAGAAGAATGGTAAGTGGCGTGTTTGTGTGGGTGTGGATTACACAGATCTTAATAAAGCCTGTCCAAAAGACTTTTTTCCTTTACCGTATATAGATCAGTTAATTGATGCTACTGCTGGACATGAACTATTAAGTTTTTTAGATGCATACTCAGGTTATAACCAAATAAAAATATATCCAGAAGATGAGGAAAAAACATCTTTTATAACGGACAGGGGGGCTTATTGTTATAATGTAATTCCCTTTGGTCTTAAAAACGCCGGTGCGACGTATCAGAGGTTAGTTACTCAAATGTTTCAAGAGCATTTAGGTAAGACCATGAAAGTTTATATAAATGACATGTTAGTTAAGACTCAACATTCAGAGGATCATATATCACATTTATCTGAAGCATTTAGAATTTTGCAAAAATATAATATGAAATTGAACCTAGAAAAATGTGCATTTGGTGTGGCGTCAGGAAAATTTTTGCGTTTTCTTTTTTCTAACCGTGGTATTAAAGTAAACCCAGCCCAAATTAAAGCTATTGAAGAAATTCCTGATGTAATTACAAATAAAAAAGAAGTTCAAAGACTGACAGGGATGATCGCAGCCTTGGGAAGATTCATCTCAAAGTCATCAGAAAAGTGTTTCAAGTTTTTCTCAGCCCTTAAAAAGCAAGATCACTTTGAATGGAATGAAGAATGCCAACAAGCACTTAGAAACTTGAAGACATATTTGTCAAATCCACCACTTTTAGCAAAACCTAAGGCTGGTGAAAGGCTTTTCATCTACCTTGCTGTTTCAGAAGTTGCGGTAAGTGCTGTTTTGGTTCGGGAAGAATAAGGTAAACAATCTCCTATTTATTATGTTAGTAAATATTTGTTATATGCAGAGACACGGTATCCACAATTACATAAATTAGCACTGGCTTTAATCATGGCATCTAAAAAATTGAGGTCGTATTTTCAGTGTCACCCAATTGCTGTAGAAACTGCATATCCCTTACGTAATATACTGCATAAACATGAATTACCAGGAAGGTTAGCTAAATGGGCTATAGAATTAAGTGAGTATGAAATCACGTATCTACCTAGAACAGCAATAAAATCCCAAGCACTGGTAGATTTCGTGGCTGATTTTAGCCAAGGGATGCAATTAGAAGCTGAAAAAGAAGTTCAGGTACTTAATGGAGTAAATCCATGAATATGGACTTTATTTACTGATGGATCGTCTAACATTAAAGGTGCAGGGTTAGGAATTGTTTTAGTACCACCCACGGGGGAAACTGTTAGGCAATCTATTAAATGTCACTCTGTAACTAATAATGAAGCGGAGTATGAAGCTGTGATTGCAGGTCTAGAATTGGCACGAGAACTTGGGATAAGTCAGGTGGTGATCAAAAGTGATTCTCAACTCGTGGTTAATCAAATGCTGGGGACTTACACAGCCAGGGAGACAATGATGCAACAATACTTGGAAAAGGTAAGGGAACTGGTAAAGTAGTTCCAGACTTGGAAGGTTATCCAGATACCAAGGGATGATAATGTTGAAGCCGACGCCTTAGCGAACCTTGCATCCACAGCTGATATAACAAACGATGCCAATGCCTCGGTTATACACTTATTTCACTCGGTTCTCGAACCTGATAAGAATGAGGTAAATTTTAATAATCTAACTTGGGATTGGAGAAATGAAATCGTTGCTTTTTTACAGTATGGTACCATGCCTGATGACAAGAAAAAAGCATATGCACTTCGTAAAAAGGTAGCTCGTTACTGTTTAAAGCAAGGTAACCTTTATCGAAAGATGTTTGGTGGCCCCTTAGCAAGATGCCTTGGACCTTCTCAAATGGAATATGTAATGAGATAAATACATGAAGGACATTGTGGAAACCACATAGGAGGAAGATCATTGGTGAAAACTTTGATCAGGGCAGGATATTACTGGCCCAAAATGGAAGAAGAAGCAGCGAGCTTTGTGGCTAAATGCGATAAATGCCAGAGATACAGTAATAATATACACCGACCTGCTGAATTATTACATCCGGTTATTGCACCGTGGCCATTTATGAAATGGGGGATGGATATAGTAGGACCATTGTCTCAAGCTAAACGACAGGTAAAATTCCTACTCGTACTCACTGACTAATTTACTAAGTGGGTAGAGGCAGGAGCATTTAAACAGGTACGGGAAAAAGAAGTGAAGGACTTCATCTGGCGTAACATCATTTGCCGGTTTGGTGTACCAAAAGAAATTGTATGTGACAATGGTCCTCAATTTATCAGAGCTCAGGTCACGGAATTTTTTCAAAGTTGGCAAATAAAAAGGATAACATCAACACCATATCATCTAGTGGGGAATGGACAAGCGAAATCGACAAACAAAGTTATCATTAATAATTTAAATAAACGATTGGAGGAATCAAAGGGCAATTGGCCTGAAGTGTTACTTGGAGTGTTGTGGGCATATCGTACAACCACGAAAACAAGTACAGGTGAGACACCCTTTTCTTTGGTTTACGGGGCTGAAGTACTTATCCCAGTTGAGAGAGGAGAGCCAAGCACGAGGGTCTCACAAGCAACGCAAGAGTCCAACGATGAAGAGATGCGAGTCAATTTAGATCTGTTGGAAGGCAGGAGAGAAGCTGCGTTAATAAGAATGGCCGTACAAAAGCAAGTGATCGAACGATATTACAACAGGAAAGCACGTTTGCGATACTTCAAAATTGGGGACTTCCTGATTAAAAAGGTTTTTCAATCTACAAAGGCAGCCAACGCAGGTAAACTAAGTCCAACTTGGGAAGGACCCTATAGAATTCATGATATTGCAGGAAAAGGAGCATATGAGTTGGAGACAATGGAAGGGAAGATACTTCCTTCGCATTGGAATGTTGTTCATCTGAAGAGATATTACTTCTAAGGGAAAACCCATGGTCAGGTATCATTATGTTATATTTTATTTTTTGAATTATTAAAAATTTGACTAACGATTTTAGATGATAGGCAAAATGCTTACCCGTACTAAATGATGAGTCACAACCTATAAGGCAAAAATGGAATATACTAAAATTCCTGGCCTAGAGTTACAATAATTCTGATAGAAACATACACTGATAAAGCAGTCTTCTTTTATAATCGTACCCCCAAGACCCGTATGTATTTCCTTTTCAGGAAAGGGATCAAGTGAAGGAAACTATCAAGTGCTCGAGGCTTCATACTTCAACACTCAAACACTTAGGGGACTATATAATATATATAGCCAAGTGTAGGTAAAAGGCAAACAAGATTGAGGAAAAATCAAGCCTAAGAAGAAAGCGGGGTGCAAGTTAACAAGTCAAGGCATTCATCATAGTATTCTTTCCCATGAGAACAATGGAGTCACCTCTCAACCCTTCCTAGTGTTTTGGAGCTAAGGGAGATCTACTGTACTTCATAAACAGTTAGGGTGTAGACTATATACTAAAACGGGTTATAAGGAAAAACGCCGTATCTATTGTTCTACTTTTTGTAAATTTGTTACAAGAAAAATAGTTACGAGAAAGTTATCGATGTAATTCAAATACATGTAAAGAATGATTCACGACTTGTCAAAGTTAAGAAATAAAAACTTGTTCAAGTTATTTCAGATAAACATGTGTGTTCCTATTTCTTGTATCGTATAATAAATGATATTATAAAGTTGAGACGTCTTCTTCATCAAGTGTTAAAATATAAAAGGGCCCTCTTTTATAAATCTCATGTCATTTAATCATGAGGATAATGAAAGCATTTTCAGAAAATAAAAATGCAATCTATTCTTTAAGTCCCTAAAAATAAAAGGTATGAATAGAACAAATGGAGGTTTAAAGATAAACTTCTTAATATTTTAAAACTAAAGACCAAGTATAAAACTTAGTCGTCGAATGGTTCATACAAAAAGTGCCCCTTAAACAAAACTTGGGGACTTAAACTTTTAAACTTCTTTAACTAAATGACTAGGAGTTTAAACTACAAAAATTATCACAAAAAACCAAACACTTTGAACATGGATTTCCAGATCGGCACCTGCAAAAAGGGAAATTTCAAATTGTAAAAACTATTTAAGAGGAAGGAACTGAGGAAAGATCATCAACGGGCTCAACTGCAATTGTATCATCAGCAGCTAAGGATTGATCTTTAGTCATGGTAGTGGCAGTACCCACGGACAAAACCTCAACTTGGCTAACAGCAACAGGAGTGGATGAACTTAAGGAAAGTGTAGCACCTGTGGCAATCTCAACAGACATGGGGACTTCAGAAGCTTCAGATACGGGAGTATCAACTAGAGGAGTTTCAGTTATGAGAGGACCAGTCTCGGGAGAAGAGAAGTCTTGAGGCTGCTGTGTTCGCTCAATGGTTTCATTCACCTTAGCCAATCCATGTTCAAGGTCGAAATTTTCTTGGCTCATCTCTATCAAGGTATCACGCCGAGATTTTAGAAAAGTCCAACTCACTTTAATATTGGATGACTCCTCGAGAAGTTCATATTCCTTCTCCCAGGCAGTAACCTCACTCTTAAGTTCCTCATTCTTAAGCAAAACGGAATCATAAGATGATTGTAGTGAGGAGTGAGAATTTTCCAAGGCATGGATCTTGTCTGCAGAGGCTCGCAATTCTTCTTGTGCTCGAGAAAGCTCTTGTGCTACCTCTCCTTCGTGCATTTCCTTTTGACTCAACAGAGCTTTTAAAGCTCCATTCTCCTCGGTAGCCTCGGACAACCGCTCCACAAAGGAAGATTCAAGAAGTTCTTTTTCCTTCTTAGACTGGTTTGAATCAGCCTTAAGTGTTGCCAATTCAGAGGTTAGAATTTGAAATTATTTTTCCAAGGAACTTTTTCCTTTCTCAAAAATTTCCATATCAATCTGTAAACTCTCGAACTGTCCCTTCCAATTGTTGGCCTCCAATTGAGAATCACGAGCAGCTTCTTCCGCGTCATGAGCAGTTTTCTCTAGGTCACGAGCCAGTTTCTCTAAAAGAGGAACTCGATTCGTAAGCTCAGTACCAATAAGGTTGACCTGTTCATATAAAAAAAGGGAGATAAGGTTAAAAGATTCCAAAGCAAAAGTCTTGATAAAATAAACTAAATAATACCTTCAAACTGGCATGAACAATGTCATTCAAGAGAGTCATATTACTATGACTCTCAAGTCTAGCTTTCTCAATAGGGCCGATCAGAGGTGCAAGCCATGTGTCAGCTTGCCCAGACTTCCTCAAAAGGCTGCCATTAGTGGGAACTTCAATGGTCACGCTTCTCATAGCGGAATTTCTACTTGTGGAACCCACTTCTGTGTGATAAACTATGGGAGGAGTGATTATTGAAGGAGGGGCAGTAGAGGAAGGCATGGAAGTAATAGATGAGGGAGGCAAAGAAACAATTACGGGAACAGTAGAGGTAGAAGAAGTCAGGGGAAGCTCATCTAAAACCGGCCCTAAAGGACCACTACTAAAACCACTGATAAAAAGCTGGTTTATTGAATCAAGAGTATCAGACGGAGTTGAGGTGTCATCATCAATGATCACCTGGGATACAACAGGATTGGAAAGAGGCAGGTTAGGGGAAACATCAATTTCATCTTCAGAGACAATATGTCTCCTGGCTCTCGGTCTCGTTATTAGGGAACCCTCACCTTCTCCTTCGGAATCATCTTCTAAGGTCGATTTTCTTTTCTCATATCTCGGAGCTATATCTTGATCCGCAGATCCTAAGAATATATCTTGCTTACGAGATGCCAAAACAGCCTCGGGAATAACTTTTCGAGTGGCAAAACCTAGAAAACAGAGGGTTAAAAGCCATGACAATGAGGACAATTAAACATAGGTAAGGTAAAAGATAAGAATTCTCACAATGAGTTTTTGGTTTCCAACCATAACAACTGGAGAGGTTTTTCCATGTTCTACCTTCCATTGGAGCAACTTTCAATAACTTCTCTACCCAACCACGTATATTGGGTATAGATTCAACAATACCCATGGTTGCTAAAAAAAAGAAGCAAGATAATGAAAGATAGGTAAAGCTGAAAATAAAAAGGCACGAGCGTATTTAATACTTACATGCAAAATTCTACTTTTCTGGGAAACGGATGTTCTTTTCACCAACTAAACCCACAGTGGGAGCAGCAACATATCGAGCATACCAGCCGCGATCTTTATCGTCTTCAGGATTCACCAAGACCCTTTTACTCCTAGCTGCTAAACTGAACACCCTATTTCGGAAAAATCTAGGGAAATACAGGTGAATTAAGTGGGGGAAAGTGAATTCTACATCTGCTCTTTTAGCAAGATGCCTCAAGCAGGCAACAACTCACCACACTATCGGTCCAATTTGACCCAAGCACACGTCAAAAAAATGATAAAAGTCTAAAATAACCGGGTCAATGGCCGGTTTAAACCCTAAAGTGAAAGGATAGGTGTAAACAAAGGAATAGCCTATTATGTTAGAGGAAATTCTTTGATTTGGATTAGGGATAATAATAGGAAAATCTTCAGGCCAATGACATTCCTTTCGAACTACAGGTGCTAAAACACTTGTAATTTGAGTGGGATAGACATCAGCACAGTCTAATGCGGCAACTTGAGATTTTAAAGATTCTCTATCATGATAAAAGGAAAATTCAATCGGGATTATTTCATCCACCAAGGGTTCACGCAGTGGTTCAGAATCCTTATCTCGAGAAGAGCTTCTCTGAGAGTGCGAACCCCTGGTCCCAGAAGAAGGGCCAGAACTAGAAGGGGGAGTTGAAGTGCCACCACGAACAGAGCCTAAGTTGCGTAATCTACCTCCTCTTCTATGCCTTATCGGAGCATTAGGGAAGTTACTCAGAATAGGAGTTTTTCTAGGGTTAGAACTCGAAGAAGCCATGGATGTAAATGTTGAAGCAAAGCAAGAAATAATTCGAAGTAAAAGTGTTCAATACGCTTTATGAAGAACAAGACAAAAAGATGGGCTATATTTATACTATTGGAAAAAAGTACGATGATGAAGGAACCGCAATGATGATAACTGATACTTCGTAAAAAATGAAGCCGAAAAGAAAGCCTAAAAAAGTGCTGCAAAATGGTGTAACCAATGACGAAATAACACGTGTCTAGTGCATTAAAAGGAAGTGACATTTGAAGCGTCAACTTTATCAGAGCATTAATGGTGACAAAAATTCTCCTTTAATGAATTCCACTTCCCAAGTATTCAAATTGATGAATAAATAGAAAGTGGGGGGACTATCTGTTTTGGGGAAAATTGTATGCATGGTGACGTGTCATGACACGTGGTGTAAATAATAGGTGATAATTGGTCTGAGAATTATAGACCAGTTCGGACAAGAAAAGAGGTACGATACAAAAGGACTAAAAGGGGAGGTACGAGACAGAAGGTTAAAAATAGGTACGAGATAAGAGGCTCAGTAACCCCGTGCCTATTTAAGTTGACCACGTACCTATTTAAGTTCAATTACCTACGAGCAACGGGAAGAATAATGAACCGGACTAAAGGAGAAGGTAGCAATATCGCATTTCAAGAGTAATAAATGCTGGAAACGTTAAGGAATATTTCTATTCAATGTAATGATTATGTAACGTAGCATTTAATGTCATTAAATATTCATAATAGCCTCATTATGACTTAGATGTAACGGACATCCCTAAAGATTCCCAAAAAAGATCTATAAAAGGGGAAATATGTAATCAATTGAGACACAAATTACTACTGAAATACATTCTGATTTACTAGCTTACACATTTGAGTACTACGAAATTCCCTTCTTTATTTACTTTTTTCGATTATCAGTAACCCGATTCTTCTAAATTTTAGCTTTGACTAAAAGTCTATTTTTTGGTCAAACACTTACAACTTTTTCTAAGTGTATACTTTAAAGACCTCTTTAATAGTGCCTTTAGGAAACAAACGTATACTTCTAACAATATTGTGCAAGTACTTTGCTAGGTACTTGGTGCAATTATTTTAGAAAGCTTTTATTTTTTATTATTTTTCAAATCTTAACGCCTTGATTATATTAATTGTGTTTCAAAATTGTGTCCAAATTTTAAGTAGCCTCATGAACGCCGAATTTAAATTTTTTCTGGGACATAACTTTTTGAGTAAACCGAGTTAAAAATATTTAAATGGCATATAGAAAGAAAAAAAAATGAAAAAGAGGGTTATTTCTCGTGTGCATCACACTGTCAAATAAGACCTATTTCAATTGCATTGAAGTTTTTCACATGTTAAACAGAGAGCAAAAAGAACTGGCCAAATGTTATATCGATGTCAATAGATGTAACTAATATCTTTTGTTTAATAGAATCATGAAAATCACTTTCAATTGCTATTATATGGAAAGGAAAGGATGAGTTTAGAAAAGAGGAAAAGAAACTGGTGGTGACAACAACAGCGGTGGTTGATAGTTGCGGTTGTGCGGCCAAAATGAGCTATGAGTAATATAAGACAATTTTTTCAATGATCTAAATGAACCAAATTTATTCAAATAGTGTTGTCGTTAAAGAAAAGGAAAAAAAGAAAAAATCAAAGATACATTAGGAGTTGAGGTCTGAACTAGGGATGTTCAAAACCGAACCGAAATCGAAAACCGAAATCGAAAACCGAACCGAAACCGAAGTTTAATGGCTTATTGGTATCGGGTTAACGGTTTAACGAATGGAGAACGGATTGAATTTTTTTATTAACGGCTTATCAATTTGTGGACAGATTATTCAATTTTCTTAACGGATAATTCATTAACTTGTTAAGAATGTATATATACATATAAAATTTATTTTATTCATATATTACTTTCTTGAACGACGAAGGGTATAATCGTCAAAATAATCTAAAATGTTGGCATTACAGTAAATGACTTGGCAAAGGATCAGTACGTGTTTATTGCACAGAGACCCACGTGACTGACTTTAGGCTTCAGGTTTTCTTTTTGTAATTTTGAGAACTACATTTCTTAATTTTCATCTCTCAATTGTTCTGTTCCTCTATTGCATCTGCTTTCTGGCGAGTTTCACTCTTCTGATTTAGTCCCTCTTCTTCTTTTTGCTTCTTTTTTGGATTTCTGTTGGGACATTTCAGTTCTTTCGCTACTGAGGAGCATGAAAATTGACAAATAGTAAAAAATGGTAATCCGTTTGTTCCTTTGCATTTTCTCTGTTTTATTGAAACAGGCACAGCAAGTTCCCATGGAAATTATTTTTTGTTTGTTCCATTGTATTCTCCTCTGGATTTTCAAACACGCACAACAAATTCTTTACAGGTTGAAGTTGAAGTTATGAACTCAAGGAGCGTCACGTGCAATATAGATTGAATTAGGCCGATAAATCGCCCAATAAGAGCTAAACCGATACCAATTCGCCCGATATTTTATTAGGTGGTTAGCGGGTTAATACATTTAAAAACTGATAACCGATAAGCCAAACCGTTAAGAGTAAATAACTGCTCAATCCGCCCGATAAACAGCCTTAGTCTGAACTATTAATAAGTGAAAACAAATAAACGTTGCTTATTTTTATTTGTCAAAATTATGTGAAGTATGATTGTCATTTAATTTCTCCACACAATAGAAAAGCTAAACTTCTTAAGTTTGGTTTCATTTACTAGTACCTTGATTGGCATGAACTGCTTATATCCGGCCCACTTGAGTGCGCATTCAATAAACTGTTTACTGTGCAATAGCTCGCAAACTGCATAGGAAATACAAATCATATTAAGCAAATTCAGTGCGACAAACTCTGATTGAAGAAGTGCTGATAGAGGGATTTCCCCCACCACTCATCCAACCAACTCAATCAATATTTGTAGGCAAATAAGAAAGGGAAAATAAATGATTGATCTTCGCTTGTAAAACTTAGCAAGTTGCAATTGTTATATTTGGATAAAGTTGGAAAGGGTAGATGTTACTTTTTTTGAAGTTGGAAATATCACATTTACCTTTCCCTAGTCAAAACCGAGTCTAGCCAGTTAATATGCCTAAAACTCTGTTCCAGATATAGGTGGGAGAAATGGGCAAATAGCCACTTTTTACACGGCTAATCAGAAATTAGCTAGCTTATCAACATTAGTTTACATTTAATCACTCTTTGACTAAATCTTCTCTTTAGAAGGCATTTCATATGGGTCAAAATCTGAGCAGACGAGAATCGGCATGGAAAGGGAAGACGAAAAATTATTTGAAGCAGCCGTATTCATACAACACTATAACGACACGCACCTCGGCCATGGCCGAGATCATGGGAGGCGAATTGAATGTTACGGCATTTCAAGGGATCAACTCGTAATACAGTCAAAAGACTCAAGTACCATGGTTTATGATCGTTGGATAAAAAAGAAGACCTAGTATATAAGCTAAGTGAGAAGAAGAAGAAGAGGGGGGGGGGGGCAAGAAACAGATCCACACACAGTCGCACTCTCTGAAAGGAGGAGGGATCTTCATCTCTCTCTCTCTCTCTCCGAAGGAAGAACAAGCAAGGAAGCTCATATCCTCAATTCATATTGTTAGTCTCACCATAACAAATGTATGGATTTCTACCTCGTTAAAGTTCGGCGATCCTCTTCATCTATGTATTTTTCATGGTTGTTCAACGTTAAGAAAACCATCATATTCTTCTTGTATTACGAGATTTAACCGATGTTATAGTTAAATTTTGTACTTGCTTTGTTCACTTATTCATACATTCTATCTCAGATCTAGGGTAAATTATCTTTGGCTAGGATTTTCCTAAAATCTCCATATTTAATTAGTTTAACGAAAAGCTTAACACATTTTGGTCAAACAATTTGGCATCGTCTATGGGGATTTTCTAGCCAAAATCTTAGTTTCCTCTAGATCTAAAGCCAGCCGGAGTTTCACTCCCCGGTTGTCGTAGCCTTACCCTCTCAGTATAAACACCAACTTGAGAAAGTTGTAGGCAAGATTTTGAAATAACTGAACCAATCAGAGTCAGATCTTTGCATGAAATCGAAATTATGTCTCATATCTATACAAAAATCCACGTCTCGCTTGTAGCGATGAGTTTGACACATCGTATGAGTACTCAAAGTGGGATTACGGCCACTATGCACTTAGCGCTTCCGCAATCCTATTTGCTATATTAACATTATATGCCAATCTATACTTCCACCTCATAGGAAGGGACGATAGCCTACTGTGTGATTCTTTGAAATAACCGGCTTGTCCTATCTTATTTTTGTACCTGTATACAAATAGTGTAATTTATGCACGGAGTATAACATGTTTCCCTTACTTTTGCGCACATCGGACGGGATCGAACTGGGACTGCAACTCGAGATCCCAATGGGAAAAGTAAGTTCGGCCCATAAGAAGCCTAGGTGTGACTAATGCCGAAGCCAAGCACGAGGCCGCTATATCTAAGACCGCCACTCGAGTACGGGATAAAACGAGTCGTCCTACAATGCCCTTCTCCCCTCGCCGACTTAACAGGTCAAGGTAATAGGCAATTTCGTTTGATTTTAACTTGTTATTTTTCTTTTTTGGATTGGGATAGGAACACGAGCATTCTCACAGGTGTGCGAACAAGGAACAAACGCCACCGAACACACCGGGGAAACGTTCCGCACCATATCAAACAAAACCCTCCGCGTCGTACCATATTACAAATAACAGAATGACTCAAAAACAGGCCGAGATAATTAAGAAACAATCTCCATAACCTGGGACTGAGCAGTGAGCCCACGGAACGCACAGTCTCTCCAATATAGGCAGAATATGAACTCGAAAAGCTTGCATGTATGCTCTCCATGACAATCCTATGCCAATTCAACCGGCTAAATATTACGAATCACGTCCGAACTTCATTTGAATTAATGGTCCCAGGGTGCCCAGTAGCCCAAGCAATAAGTTTGTCGTCCGTCCCGTCAACGGCCTCTCCAGGCCGAGCAATGAAGGGACTAGATAAACTGGAACTCCACCAACGCATACAAACTATTGAATAACGCATAATATTCTCCAATGAAATCAAGAATAAATGAAATGGGACTCACCCCGGCACATGCATAAACGATACGCCAATGAGTACTATTCTCCAATAAAAGCAAGGCCGCGTGCGACATCCTTACCACTCCACCGAACCAGCACATCGCCAAGTGAAAGTAAAATTCGACCTCGATCGAATTCATAACGGGTCACAGTTCGACCTCGCTCGAATTTACACCTATACGGCCCCCGGCCGTAGCCAAATGAAAGTAAAATTCGACCTCGTTCGAATTCATAACGGTTCACAATTCGACCTCGCTCGAATTACACCCTTACGGCCCCCAACCGTTGCCAAGTGAAAGTAAAATTCTACCTCGTTCAAATTCATAACGGGTCACAATTTGACCTCGCTTGAATTTACACCCTTATGGCCCCCAGCCGTTGTCGAGTGAAAGTGAAATTCGACCTCGTTCAAATTCATAACGGGTCACAAATTGACCTCTCTCGATTTACATCCTTAAGGCCCCCAGCCATTGCCAAACGGAAGTCTAAATTTGATCTTGCTCGAATTAACAAGTCATAATTCAACTTCGTCGAACTCATAACGGGTCATAATTCAACCTCGCTCAAATTTACACCCCTACGTCCCCCGGCCATCGCCAGGCAGAAGCTAAATTCGACCTCGCTTGAATATACAAGTCAAAACCAACATCTCCCAAGATGGCAATACTGAAATCAACCTCGCTTGAATATACAAGTCAAAACTGACTTCGCCCAAATTGGAAATCGGAAAATTAGAAGTCAACCTTGTTCGAATTTGCATATCAATAGTGACTTTATTCGAACGCAAAAAATGAGATCCGGTCTCGCTCGAATCAAGCGAACTAAATTCAACCTTATTCGAATTCCCGATTAAAAATCAGGGGCTCATCACGGGGAAATCCGAAAATCTTTTTCCAAAAAAAAAAAAGTCAAAAGACATGTAACCAAAGGCAAAATGACTATTTTATTCAAAAGATGTACATGTGCAATAGTTGCGCCTTACAAAAGGCCAAAATCGGGCCCCCAAGAAAAAGATCAAAACAAACAACAAAAGAAAAAAAAACTAAGTACAAAAGCTGCAAAAAAAAAGGCACTCGCCACCATCTCCACCGCAGTTCTCCCTAGCATCGTCATCATCAAAAGGAAGCCCATCTTCAATCTCAACGCCTTCACCGGACTCCGATGTTGCAGGGTTATAACCGCAGGCAAGGCGAGCCTCGCGTGCCTTCGCCCGAGCATCTTCAAAAGAGGCCTCAGGAACTCTCCCCACCTCCCACAAACCCTTGTATATATCTCGCTGGGCCTCAGCATTGACCCATAGCTCGTACAAATCGGGGG
>MU717655.1:7329-17506 GCA_026770625.1 Nicotiana glauca
GTTCAATTCCCGGGAGATCCTTGCTATTGATATTATGTACTACGGGTTCGATTCCCGGGAGATCCTTTGCTACTGAAATGATGGACTACGGGTTCAATTCCCGGGAGATCCTAGATATTTAAAAGAGATAGACTACGGGTTCAATTCCCGGGAGATCCAATGGACAGTTGAGGAATACTTGTTGTGTTATTTTCCCTACTTAGCTTAATTGTCATTGACTTGTAGCTTCTATCCTGTTTTATTGTTATTTCAGATAAATTCCTGATTTGCACTGCTCATTATTGTTATTATATTTTATTCTCAGTAGGGCCCTGACCTTCCTCGTCACTACTCAACCAGGGTTAGGCTTGGCACTTACTGAGTACCACTGTGGTGTACTCATGCCTCTTCTGCGCATGTTTTTCATGTGCAGATCCGGGTACTTCTGGTCGGACTTTCTATCAGTGATCCAGGAGATACATTCGGAGACTTGAGGTATATTCTGCCGCGTCCGCAGACCGAAGAGTCTCCTTCTTCTCTATCTTATAGTTAGCAGTTCCATCTCATGTGTTCAGTTGTGTAGACATTTCCGGATGTTAGAGCCGTAACTTATGTTCTTTTAGCCTGTGTTGCCCGTTGGTTTCCGGGTCTTCAGGAGAGTTTTAAATTGCTAAGTGTTAAAGTGTATGTGCCAGGTGGTAACTATACTCATTGTCTACGTTATTCAGTTTTGATTATAATTCTGCAGATTGTTATTACTTCCGTACCGTGTTAGGCTTACCTGGTCATGAAGACCGGGTGTCGTCATGATATGTTCACAATTGGTGAACTAGGGTCATGACAGTCAATTCATGCCTAAATCTACCACGGACCTCCAAATCACATTCTGGACGCGCTCCCAAGTCCAAATTCACTTAAAGGAGCTAACTAAATCATAAAAATCCAAATCCGAGATCGAATACTAAAAAGTCAAAACTTGGTCAAACCTTTAAAATTTTAAGCTTCAAGCGGAGAATTGTTCTTCCAAATCTATTCTGATTATTCTAAAAACCAAAACCGAGAATCTATATAAGTCATAATACACCATACAGGACTAGTCCTGCCCGACAAATGTCGAGCGAAGTGCAAATGCTCAAAATGATCGATCGGGTCGTTACAACGTCACACTCATCCATGTTCTTGGCTTTGCGCTCCACTATATTGTCCATGCACAAGATGTTCAATCCTGGGCGTGCAAGTGATGTTATGTGTTTCATATTGATTGGGAAAATGTGATAGTTTTTTTCTTATATGATTTTGGGCAATCTTCACCTCATGATCTAGCTTTAAGAGTTGAATCAGACCCAATTCTGACTAGTGTATGTGGTTTTATGCTACCTCGTATTTGCTTAACCTGCCTTTCTGTTCACGATGTAGTGGATGCCTCTAGCTGAGTTTGTGGAGCAACCCCTAATACATGGTGATGACATGTTTGTTGATACCTAATTTTTCCCTATATATTTTAAATATGAAAAATACCTTCAAAATAGCATATATAAGCATGTCCAAGTATTTTATTATTTTTCCATAATTTTTAAAGGTTTAAATTGATTTATTTTCCCCTTCTTTATCCATAAAATCTCAATAATTACTTCCAAAATTATTATTTTGGTAATTCATCTATTGGATTTTCATATTTATTCCAAAATATGGAAAAATAATTTTTGCATATTTTTACAAATTTATTTAGTATTTTTAAAGCTAAATTGCATATAATTGTAATATTAGCCCTTTTAAGGTTTAATTAGGTTTTACATTTATAAAATGGGATCCTGTATTTTTAAATTGTTAATTATATATTATAAATTATTTTAATGCTTTCAATTTGTTTTCAGAGATTTATTTACTATTTTTTATAAATTAAAAAGTGAAAAAGTGGCTATTGAATTTTTTGCCCAAATTGGTTTTCAATTTAACCCCAAATTAAACCCAATTTCCCCAGCCCAATTTCAATTTAAACCCGACCCCTTATCCAATTGAACCAGCCAAATCCGGATTCCCCACCTACCCCTTTTAATCTAGGTCGTTGATAATTCAGATCAACGACCTCTATTCACCCTTCCATAATTAAACCCAAACGACCACTTACCCTAATTCATTTCTCACCACCTGCCGCCCTTGAATCCCTTCCCTCTCAATTCTCTCTGTAGCCTCACATAAACCCTAGCCGCCGCCACCCAATTCCACCATAATTCTTTTCAATCCCTACTAATCCGTGGACTCCCATGGCTGTTTGAGAGGTGTACCGGTCTCCTATGGCTCCTAGGTGTTTATTTCCGTTATTTCATGGCCAGATCTCAAAGATATCTGGTACAGTCCTTGCTCAACCGATATCTCTGGTCTTTTTCCGGCCACCTCTAACCGTTCAAGTCAGATCCTTGACTTTTTCGGCTAGATCAGTAACTTTCAAAGACTTTCTCACTTTTTCTTGGTTTCTTTGAAACCCTAGATTTAAGGTCTTTTGACTTTATTTCAGATCTATCTTAGATCTGTGATTATTATGAACTTCTTAGGTGTTTTCTCGAAAGATCTTCGATTTTCTTTCAAAATGACTCTTCATTTTTAAACGGTTTGGGTTTCTTAAAACTCTTTTTAAAGATCTCTCCTTCGATTTTCAGTATTGTTTATGATTTTACTATGTTCAAACGATTTATTTAAGCTTTTTCTTCTACTTGATTCAGCAGGTTGAAAACCTTAAATAGTTTGGTTCTGTCCGGGTTCTGAAACTGTCTTTGTTTGTTTGAGTGTATACTTGTTCGATTAATTTTATTTGTTTCTGACTCTCTTTTCCTTGTTTGACTTATCTGATTATGAGTTCTTATCATCTCTTAAACTTGACTACTGTTAAAGCCCTAATTTCTCAAAAAGATTTTCCTTACCTATTACTGTGAGTTTGAAGGTCTTTACTTGTTTTTGACTTTCTTATCTGTTAGTTTGGTTCTCTGCACTTTGGTTCTATGTGAATACTTGACTACTACACTTTGAATAGGTTTTATTATTGAATCCTAGCCTACTCCTGCTACTATTATACGTTTGTGTTGTTTCTTTTGTCAATATGTTTGACCCTGCATGTCTATTACACTCTTGTTTATTCTTCTCTATTTATATGGCAAAGTGCAGAATCATGTTTTTTTTTCTTGATTGGTCTTGATTTTCTCAATATTACGACTTATTGCAAAAAGGTTCCCTCATAAGACCTATTTTTACTCATTAGTTTAAAATTAATTTATTCCCCTCCTTTAATTACTGTGATGTTTTACCTTACTGAATCTTTTCCCAAAACTAAGTATATTTCTATACCCGGACTCAATCGTATACCTTGTACTTTTACTTCCCCCTTATATGACAATAATCAATTTGTCTCAAACTGATTTCTTTCCTTAATTAACCCTGTTAGTATTCGTTTAAGCAGTAATGCCATGATTAAAGGGAAGTACTTGCATTGATTGATTCTGATTGTGATTATTTCCATGTCTGTCTTAAAACTTTACTGATTACCTTATTCTTCACTCGTTTTCAAAACTATAAATACTCTACTCTTTTCTTTAAACACACGAACAATTTGAGTTCAAAAACACACTTACTCTCAAAACTCTCTCTTTCTCTTCTACTACTTGTGCTACTGCTTTGTCTAGCCGGCTGAGAGCCAAGGCTAGACTATGGAATCTTGCTTACTTTTCCCTTCTGCACTTTGCTTTTCTACTGGTATGTCCTAGATAATTTTTAAAGCCCCAACAACAACATGTTTCTTTAGGTGCTTCAGTTTCTTTCACTCTTGCCTACTTCTGCTTATGTTTCTGTAGTCAAGTTGTATTATTAGCATACTGCAATATGTTCCCTTCTATCATGACCCGGAATTCCCACCCTCGGGAGTCGTGATGGCGCCTACTCGTGGAAGATAGGCAAGCCAATAACCCTTGCAATTGTAAACCCTTTTCGTATTTATTCATGATTAAACAATTTAAATAAAACTTAGTGGAAGTCTGAACCATATATATAAAAACAGTGTCTAGAATACTAATACAAATCTCTACCTAGTACCTGGTGTCACAACAATACACGGACTGTCTAGGATTACTACACATAAGAGTTTGAAACAAAGGACATAGTCTGTCTCGAATACAAATGCCAACAGAACATGAAAAGAACTGATAGAAGAGACGTCGGGCCTGCGGACGCCATCAAGGCTACCTCGGAGTCTCATGGACTGAAAGTCAGCTTCCTGACTACTGCTGCGCACCGTAAGCTACTTTGACACCTGGATCTGTGCAAAAGAGCACAGATTGTAGCATCAGCACAACCGACCCCATATGCTGGTAAGTGTCTGGCTTAACCCCGACGAGGTAGTGACGAGGCTAGGATGAGACTCCAGATAAACCCGTGCAGTTATACATATATATGCAAATACAACGGAAATATAGGAAGAGATAAACAATTTAAACTGGGAAAAGGGAACATGCTTCGGGGGTAGCAGATAAAATAGAATATCAACGAATAATAAGGAAACTATAATTTAACTATAAATACGGATAAGGATATAAGAAAACTTTCATTTTCAATCTCATCTTGTTGCAGACGTGCAATCCGATCCTATTTCTCATATCTTGTGGTAGGCGTACCACCCGCTCTCATGTCATCAATCTTGTGGTAGGCGTACCACCCGTTCCCATTTCATCATATCTTGTGGTAGGCATACCACCCGCTCCCATTTCATCATATCTCATGGTAGGCGTACCACTCGCTCCCCTTTCATCATATCTTGTGGTAGGCGTACCACCCGCTCCCATTTCATCATATCTCGTGGTAGGCGTACCACCCGATCCCCTTTTATCATATCTTGTGGTAGGCATACCACATGCTCCCATATCATCATATCTTGTGGTAGACGTACCACCCGCTCCCATTTTATCATATCTTATGGTAGGCGTACCACCCGCTCCCTTTTTCAGTTAATCACATAATTACAAGAAATCCCATCAAGGGAACATAAGCAAAATAATAACTTCCCGACAAAGGAGCAAAACAATATAAAAATTTCCCAGCAAGGGGACACAATATCGAAACAATCATCCCGGCAAGGGAGAAACAGCTATAACCAATCTTATTCCAACATCTAACTACCACAGCTATAACCAACCTGATACAACATCTAACTACCACAACTATAACCAAGCTAAGGTTTTGTAACACCTAGCTGCCTCATCTATAACCAAACCTATTACAACACCTAACTATCTCAGCTATAACTATAGTCCTTACTCAACATAAAGAATCATTAACCTAAGTATCCGTAATATAAATTAAGAACACAACGCAAGGGAACCCCAACTAAACAATAGCCCGCCAAGGGGGCGACATGATGATCTCTTCTCTTTCTCACTTTTACTTCACAATTCACTTTACAACTCGAGCCAATGCTCTAGAGGTCCAATTATCACTTATACCTTCACAATTCGTCCTACAAGTGGAGCCAACGCTCCTCAATATTCATAAGTCACAATTCTTTCCACAACAAATAGAAATACTCACCAAGGCATGAATATTACAACAAAGTCATGAAAATCACAATATAAGACTCACGGTCATGCTTGACACCAACGTATAGATACTCATCACCATGCCTATACGTCGTATTCAACAAGAAATACATAACAAATATGACTCAACTCCTAATCCCTCAAGCTAAGGTTAGACCGAACACTTACCTCAAACTTTCACGGCCAAATCAATCCTCAAATACCGCTTTCCCTCTCGAATTCGGCTCCAAATCGATTGTATATATACATAAATGACTTCATATAATCAATACATGCTAAACAAATCGAATCCAATGCCTAATTATAGTTTCCCAAGCATTCTTCCCAAAATCCCAAAAATCGACCTAGGGCCCGCTTGGTCAAAACACGAGGTTCAAACCAAAATCAAATCACCCATTCACCCACGAGCCCGAATATATAATTTTTTTTACAAATTTGACCCCAAAACGAGGTCTAAATCAAGAAAAATCAAAGATCCCTAACTTTACCCAATTCTCTAATTTCTACCCTTAATTACATGTTTTAGGCCTAGAATTTCAATAGATGTTGATGGAAAATGAAGGAAACGAGTCAAAGACTACTAACCCACGAGTTAATGGTGAAAATATACTTCAAAAGTCGCCCTAGAACCTTGGAGAAGAAGAAGTTTGTGAAGTCTTGTGAAAATCCTGAAATGGTTATGTTTTGGAGTTTTAAAAATAACTAGGCGAATTAAACCTACGCGTTCGCGATGGTCCAGGTCTGAAGACCTTCGCGTTCGCGACATAGCGGCTCGCATTCGCGGAGAATTATCTCCTTGAGCCTCGCGTTCGCGTCCTTAAGGTCGCGTTCGCATAGCTATAATACCCCACCCCCGCCCAGGCTTAATTTTTCCTTCGCGTTCGCGAAGGTATAACCCCCGCTGCCTCGCGTTCGCGACCTGGTCAACGCGTTCGCGTAGAAGGAAATCTCCTTCAACTAATTTTACTCATTGCATTCACGAGGGTTCTCCTACGAACGCGAAGAAGACCATACATGACCGTAACTCTCCAGCCTCTCATAGTTAGCCTACTTTGTTTGGATTTTATTGTTTGTCCTTGTGGATTTTTTGTACTTAAAGATACTATTATATGTATTGTGCTATATATTTTGGACCTTGTTGAATATATTGTTAATTTATATTAATATCATTGACTTTTTATATTTAATAGCTTTTATATAATATGCTTGAACAAAGATACGCGTAAAATTAAATCTTGTGACGAATTGGCGACAAAAGGTTTTTGTTGCAAAACGTAGGGAGAATTAGCTATAACACGTCTAGCAACGGACGATTTCGTCGCTATAAGAACAAACGTCGAATTTTATTGCGTATTGCAGCGACGAAAGGCGTCAAAATAGCGACAAAAACATGCAATATAGTGACAATTATTTTCCTCGCTAAACTTTGCTACAGATATACTTCGTCGCTAATCCGTCGCGAATTCTGCGACGTTTTGGTTTTTTCATCGCTATGAGCTTAGATACGAGCATTTTAGGGACAAATTTGAATATGTTGCTAAACAAATGTGGCGACAGAAAACATTGATTTAGCGACGGAATGGGACCGTCACTAAACGTTATTGTTTTTGTAGTGTTACGGTGAAGTCCACGTGGGAATACGTCAAGTTGGATTGTTATTCTTTTATGTCTAGTGCACGTGATTCTATTCCCACTATAGTGGACAATTGCCCAGCTCTTTTTTGGGTGATAGGAATATTTTCGGTTTACTTACCAATTTATATTATACGGCATAGGCAAATATACTTATTTATTATTTATCATTAATAATTAGTTACTTTTTTTGAATTTAAAATAATAACAAGCAACATAGTAAAAAGAATAAAATCAAATTTTTATGTCAATAGTAAAATAGAAGAAAAGTCTAATTGCTTATTTCACATAATGTAGAAAAAAATAATCAAAATAATGATACATTTTATACAAAATAATAATAAAATATTTTTTGGACAAAGTAAGAAATCTATATTATCATGTCATATTAGAGGACGTATCTATATATTATATATCATATTATCTATACATAATATATAGGCAAAGAGATGATATTAAACCAAGTGACGTCATAATAAAAAGGCTCTTAGAAATTTTATGACAAAAATATTATTATTCATAAGATTAAGCCAAATATCAAGATACTAAAAAATAAATACTAGTACCCAAAATAAGTAAGAATTTTGTAGAAAAATATTGTCTTTTGGACCAATAATTGAGTGAAGGAGAAAAGGATCCCTCAGTCAAAAGTCATCTTATTCTTGAGATTAATATATGGCCACAAGTTGCCCCTCCAGTAATTGATTTTGCCTTGTATCCTTTTTGTTCTTGTTCAATTCTGGATAGGATTTCTGCCTTAAGCAAAGAAGAAACGGTTAGTTTAATCTCAATGGAAATAATTCTTAATGCTGTAGGTGGTTTTGTTGTTGAGGTGGGGAAGTTGGTGTGTAAATGCATCTATCCTAAGATTGAAAATACCGTCTGTTTCACATCAAATGTTCAAAGTGTAAGAGAGGAAATGGAGAAGCTAACAAAGTTTAGAGATGATATCAAAGGGACGGTGGAAGGAGCTGAGGGAGAGGGCTATAAACCAAAACCAGAGGTTCTCAAGTGGGTCGAACATGTTCAAAACCTGGAGACTGACTGGGAATCTATAAAAGAAGACATTGCAGCGGCTAAGATGGTTGCATATAAATGTTGTCCAAATTGCAATCTTCGCTCGGAAGTCTCCACTCAAGCACGAATCATGCGAGATCAACTTTGCGAGCTTAAAAAAATGGGAGAAAATTTTGGATCCAGTTTGGTGGTAGAAAATTACCAGATGAAAAAAGTGGAGTACATCCCAGGACCATCAATAGAAGGCCAGTCAACAGCAACAAGAAATCTCAACAAAATCCTACAACTCTTAGAAGATGATAAGGTAAATTAATTGTTGATAGTTAAAGTAGATTTTGTTCTAGTACTACTCTTCTCTAAAGGAGGTTAAGTTGAAAAAGTTGAGATCATGAAATTATGATCAAAGCCCTTCTGCTCTAGTTTGCTAAAATTCTTCTTTATAACAAATTTTCCATCCATGACTGGTCGGTAAATTTCTTTTTGGGTAATTTGAATCCTTTCAGGTAGGCATCATTGGTGTATGGGGTATGGGAGGAATCGGCAAAACGACTCTGGTGAAGAATCTGAACAATGAGCTCTTAAAGACTGATGCGTCAAGCTCTAAACTGTCTTTTAGTGTTGTGGTATGGGTTACAGTGCCCAAACCACCAATAGACATAAGAAAGGTTCAAGCACAAATTGCCAACAGATTAAACCTAAAGGTAGACAGTGAGGAAAGCGTAGAACGCATTGCCAACAGAATTCATCAGAGGCTCACAGAAGAAAAGAGTTTCCTTCTTATACTCGATGATGTTTGGCAAGCTATAAATTTGGATCATGTAGGTGTGCCCCAACCTGAAGATCCCGCAAGAAGCAAGGTAATTTTAACTTCTCGTTTTGTTGATGTATGTAGGCAAATGAAAACAGACACCGAAATGAAGGTGTTGACATTTGATGAAGATGAATCTTGGCAAATGTTTGTCAAAAATGCGGGAGATATTGCCAACCTGGAGCATATTCAACCAGTTGCAAAGGAAATTGCAAGGGAGTGCAATGGATTACCTTTAGCAATCACCGTCATCGGAGCATCTATGAGAGGGAAGAAGAGGATCGAGCTTTGGAAAGATGCTTTGGGATCACTTAGGGTGTCCGAACCTCACAACAAATATGTAAAAGATAAGGTTTACAAGGTTATAAAGTGGAGTTTTGATTCTTTGGAATCTCAGGATATTGAATTATCCTCAGGGCAAAGAAGCAAACATGTGAACAAAAGGGGAGGCGACATTCAAAGTTGTTTCTTGTATTGCTCCTTATATCCGGCGGCTATATATGGCATCATACATTGCTGGTTGGCCGAGGGGTTCCTTGGTGAACATGACACATATGAAGAAGCCTACAACAGGGGAATCACAATGATTGAGAGTCTAAAAGATGTCTGCTTGCTAGAAACCCATACGTTGAACTCTGTGAAGATGCACGATGTGGTTCGTGATGTTGCTATATGGATAGCTAATTCCTTGGTGGATGAGCACAATTCTCTTATTCAAGCTGGACTTGGGTTGTCTGAGATATCACATATTAAATTGCCAGCTTCTGTCAAGAGAATGTCTTTTGTAAGCAACAAAATTAAACGTCTACCTGATTGCTTCATGGAATGCCCAGAGACAACAACTTTACTTTTGCAAGATAATCATCCCCTTCAAAATATTCCCCATGAACTTTTTCTTGCATTTCCAGCCCTAAGAGTTTTGAATCTGAGTGGAACTGGTATTAGAGCACTGCCTTCTTCCATCAATAGTTTATATCAATTACGTGCTCTAATACTAATAGGTTGCCGCCGGTTGACAGAGTTACCACCTATTGGTAATCTTTGCAATTTGCAATTGCTCGATTGTGCTAGAACAAGGTTACATCGTCTGTGATAATAGGTGAATTTGACTATAATCACGCCCTAAATAATCACATTTTTATGTTGCTTTGATGATATATATGAT
>MU717656.1:3892-24914 GCA_026770625.1 Nicotiana glauca
CGCAGCAGCACGGACGATTCAGGGACTAGGTGAGTTGCAGTATGCGAGGCGACCCGTAGCTTTTTAAGTCCCTTCCTAGTAATTGTATTTCCTTTCTGTCCATTGTATTCCGGACAGGTGTTGTGTGGTATTTATATCCTTATCTGTAGTTGCTCATGCACTTGTGACACTGGGTTTCTGGGATGGTTTCAGTAAATCTTTGTATTAATGGAATTATTTAAGTTTAAATTCGAGAAATGACCGTATTTTATGTGAAACAAAAAGGAGGAAAACCTTAGATCTTCAAAAGTATTAAAAGAGGAAACGTATGGGTAATTTAATTGGCTGGCCTGACAGCGATGTCCGGCGCCATCACGACCTGTAGTGGATTTGGGTCGTGACAGCTGCTAGGGGATGTCGTACCTTATGCAGAAAATAAAAATGCAACCAGGGGATGTAGTACCCTGTGTTGGCAATAAGATGAGGCTCGTGGCACTCTGAAATGCAACTAGGGGATATCGTACCGTATGTTGGCAGAAAATAATGCAGCCAGAGGATACAGTACCCTATTTGGCAATAAGACGAGGCTCGTGGAACTCCGAAATGCTACTAGGGGATGTCGTACCCTATGTAGAAAAATAAAATAAAAATGCAACCAGGGGATGTAGTACCCTGTGTTGGCAATAAAATGAGGCTCGTGGCTCTCTGAAATGCAACTAGGGAAGGTCGTACCCTATGTAGAAAATAAAAATGCAACCAGGGGATGTAGTACCCTATGTTGGCAACAAAATGAGGCTCATGGCACTATGAAACGCTGCTAGGGGATTTCGTACCTTATGCAGAAAATAAAAATGCAACCAGGGGATGTAGTACCCTATGTTAGCAATAAGATGAGGCTCATGGCACTCTGAAACGCTACTAGGGGATATCGTACCCTATATAGAAAATAAAAATACAACCAGGGGATATAGTACCCTGTGTTGGCAATAAGACAAGGCCCGTGGCACTCTGAAACGCTACTACCATATATAGAAAATAAAAATGCAACCAGGGGATGTAGTACTTTGTGTAAGTAATAAAATGAGGCTCGTGGCACTCTGAAACGCTACTAGGGAATGTCGTACCCTATGTAGAAAATAAAATGCAACCAGGGGATGTAGTACCCTGTGTTAGCAATAAAATCAGGCTCGTGGCACTCTTAAATGCTACTAAGGGATGTCGTACCCTATGTAGAAAATAAAAATACAACCAGGGGATGTAGTACCCTGTGTTGACAATAAAATGAGGCTCGTGGCACTCTAAAATGCTACTAGGGGATGTCGTACCCTATGTAAAAAATAAAAATGCAACCAGGGGATGTAGTACCCTGTGTTAGCAATAAAATGAGGCTCGATGCTCTCTGAAATGCTACTAGGGGATGTCGTACCCTATGTAGAAAAAAAAGCAGCCAGGGGATGTAGTACCGTGCGTTGGCAATAAGACAAGGCTCGTGGCACTCTAAAATGTTACTAGGGGATGTCGTACCCTATGTAGAAAATAAAAATGCAACCAGGGGATGTAGCACCCTGTGTTAGCAATAAAATGAGGCTCGATGCTCTCTAAAATGCTACTAGGGGATGTCATACCCTATGTAGAAAACAATGCAGCCAGGGGATGTAGTACCGTGCGTTGGCAATAAGACAAGGCTCGTGGCACTCTGAAATGTTACTAGGGGATGTCGTACCCTACGTAGAAAATAAAAATGCAACCAGGGGATGTAGTTTTGGCAATAAAATGAGGCTCGTGGCTCTTTGAAATGCTACTAGGGGATGTCGTACCCTATGTATAAAATAAAAATGCAACCAGGGGATGTAGTACCTTGTGTTAGCAATAAAATGAGGCTCGTGGCTCTCTGAAATGCTACTAGGGGATGTCGTATCCTATGTAGAAAATAAAATGCAACCAGGGGATGTAGTACCCTGTGTTAGCAATAAAATGAGGCTCGTAGAACTCTGAAATACTTCTAGGGGATGTCGTACCCTATGTAGGAATAAAGTAATGCGACCAAGGGATGTAGTACCATGTGTCGACAATAAGATGAGGCTCGTGGCACTCTGAGATGCTACTAGGGAATGTTGTACCCTATGTTTGCAAAAAGAGGTGCAACAAGGGGATGTAGTATCCTGTATTGGCAGTAAGATGAGGCTCGTGGCACTCTGAAACTCTACTAGGGGATGACGTACCCTATGTAGAAAATAAAAATGCAACCAGGGGATGTAGTACGTTGTGTTGGCAATAAAATGAGGCTCTTCGCTCTCTAAGATTCTACTAGGGAATGACGTACCCTATGCAGGTAGAAAGTAATGCAGACATGGGATGTAGTACCCTGTGTTGAAGATAAGGTATTGGTTCCCTATAATGAAATTAAAAATAAAATAATTACATGTATATTAAACAATAAATCAAGGATTTGAGAACTTCGCTGGGCGGTGTTCACCTTTTCATGAACTGTTTCTTAAAATTATTTTTTTTCCTTTTTTGAATAAATAAAGATTCGTTAGTTTTAAAATGGTGGTCGGTTTGTGGCCTTGATTATTTCACTCTCTTGATCTCGGCTCATCTTCTTTAATGATTTCAAGTGCAACTGGTTACTTTCTGAATAGCAACCGCATTTCTGACTCTTGAGAACCTTTAGCTTTTCAAAACTTTGCCATAAAGGTACTTAACCTTTTTCAACTTTATGTTGACTTTGTGAGCATTTTGCATTTGAGTTCTTTCAATGTTTTCCATTTCAAAGCATCGGCCAATCATGGGCAGTCGGGGTTGACTTGATGCCCTTGTCGAGGTTGGGCGCCTTTTGGCTTGCTTCAAACGAGAACCCTGTAAATCGGTCGTGCCATCTTTCTTTGCCTTATTTTTGGAACAAAGTTACTCCGAAAGGGATTCAAAGAAAAAAAATGGAACAGAGAATGAGGTTAAGACAAGAGGCATCCCTTTCGGGGAACAGAAATACGGACTTATCTTGGAGTACATGCAGACTTCAATGAATATGACATGCCTTTTGGACTGGATGCCTGATCTGTATAAACCGTCTGATTCTTAGAAACTCATCACAATGTTTGACTTGAAAGTGGGAAACCTTACTCATGATTGTGTTGATTCCATAGTAGTGTGGATCTTCTTTTCGATCAACAATGCCCTTTGCGAGTTTTCACTAGCTGATCTCTCTTATTTCTCTTCTCGCCATCATCTTAGAGTGCCCTTTGCAAGTTTTCACTAATAACACTCTCTCATTTTTATTTTCTCTACTTATAATCACCCTACAGTGCCAATGACGATTTTCACCAATAGGACTCTATCATTTTATTTCTCTTATTTGGTTGCATCTGATCCAAGTAATCGTATCCTCCAATTCTAGAACATTCTCTCCACTTGATCGGAAGGACTTGTAAGGGTTTGGGTAAAAAGAATATGGATTGAATTACAACTTTGGAACCTTTCAGGCAAAACCATTGCCGAAACATTATAATATCTGCCCTAGTTTTACTTTTTGGGGAATTTGAATTTTTATTTTGGAATGACTGAACCTCAGAGAGAGGCTGCCTACGTATCATTTCGGAATCAAGTAAACGTAGTCCAAGCAACTTTATTTTCGACTTTCCTTTCTTTTTCTATTTTGTTTTGTTCTCAGTTTTGTTTTCTCTTTTTTTTATGTTTTTTTTCTTTTCTTTGTCATTTTTTAATAATAACTTTCAGATTTCAAATAGGGTAATCAAAGAGAGGGAACAGACTCAAAGGGTTTGCAAAAGGGTTAATAGTATTTGGGTAACGAGAAAGAAAGCCTTCGTCATCTCAATCAGAGAATGTTAACATCGAGTAGTCAGTCAAACATAGTACCTCTTCTGACTGCATATGATTTGACTGTTGTCTCGGGGACATTTCCTTCGTTATCTCCCAAATACAACTTTCTATTTGGCAATACTCTTGTTACAATGTATGGACCTTTGCAATTTGAAGCAAATTTTTCCTTAGCTTCTTTCTGGTGCAGGAGAATATGCCTTAGGAAGAGTTGCCCCATTTCAAATTTCTTGGGCTGTATTTTCTTGTTGTAAGCATGGGCTATTCTTTGTTGTACAACTACCTATGACACGCTCCGGCCAATCACTTTCTATCAATCAAAGACAATGTTTCAATCAGGTCTTCACTCAATCTTAATCATCGATCTCGGCTTCAACAATGATCCGAAGAGAGGGAATCTCATTTTCGTTTCAATTCTTTGTTTATTTTCATACAAGCCTTATTTTCAGCATATTATGCTTCCTGGTTCATTATTTTGAAATCTGACAGCATTTTAGGATCTGGACATGAAGTCCGCAAGCATGTCATATTATTAAAATCTGTATTTATAGAACTCAAAAGAGAATAAGAAAGGTGACAAGATTAAGAAAAGAAACATTCATGGATGATGAAATATTAATTTTATTTATTTGAATATTTAAAAAAAAAAAAGGAGTTTACACAAGAATGTAAGACAGTAAAAAAAATATTGGGATAACACACTGAAATAACTCGAAAGGCAGAAAAGATAGCAAGACCGGCTACCGAGACTCCCATCTGATAGGAAAAGTTTCTGGGTTGGCGCCCGTTTTTTGTTTCTCTTCTGCCGCGACTATGGCTTTCAATGGATCAAATTTCCCATCATCAAATCATCCCGAGCAGGCCATATCCTATTGCTCAAATCTAGTAAAGTCAACCCCACATTTGCCTTTATTTTTTACTTTTCACCGCCAACTTGCCTATTTGCCTTTTCTTGATCTTGGATCAACAACAATGGTGCTTCTTCCATTTGTTGAGAAGATGTTTTTAGTTCCGAGGGATCTTGGATTGTTTGCGTGACTCACCATTGCAAACCAACAAATCGACCATCTTTAACCTTTTTTTTATTTCAAAACAACAAGAATGTTAGAATAAACACTCTCTTTTATATTTTTTTATTCTTTTTTTAACCACTTTTTTTTTCACTTTTTTTTTCCAAAATAATTTGATCGAACCTGATGTGGGTTGCCTACGTATCATGTGGAGACGTGAATCAGATCTTGCGTAGTTCGGAAAGATCGAAAATCAAGTAAACTAATCTAATAATTTTTTTTTCTTTTTTTTATGTGAATTAACACTATCGGAACTTCTAAAAATAAGAAAATATTTTTTTGGTTTTGAACTTTTTTTTTAATAAGGACTTTTAAATAAGAAAGAAAATATTTTTAGATTTTTAAATTTGATGTCTCAAAGAATAACTTCTAAAGAAGGAATTAAAGAAAAATAATTTTAAATTTTTGAAAATTGAGGGCCGGAAGCCCGGAACCGATGAGGTATGCCTATGTATCTCACATCCGGTGAGAATCAGACCCACGTATTTCTGTTGAAACTAACTAAAAAAAATATATTTAAAATTATAATATTTTTTTAAAAAAACTTTCAAAATTTTATTTTAAAAAATGGGTACTTTATGAAAGCTTGGGGGAAATTTTCTTTTCTCTCTCCTTTGTTCAATCATTCTATCATAAAGCCGGTCAATATTTAAGTGAAGCCTACCAAATAATATTACATATAGCACATAAAGATGTTGGTCCGAAAAATAGGTACATATCCTAGATGGGCCCAGGTCCCATTAAGTCCAATACACATGATGCAAAGAAAGTGTAGTCTACTAGGGATATTCATTGTTTGTGGCTTGTTCTTCTAAGTTTTCAAATCCTAAAGGAGATGGTATCTAGACCTTGCTTACCTGGGTGGACAACCCGAGCCGAGAAGCGTCAAGCATCACCAATAGTAGAACAGCACTGGCTAGCTAACGGCTCTCCCACCTAAACATGTGTGACTAAATCCTTCACCAGAAGCTGGTAGGCTAACTAGCTTTATCTCAAGACAGAAGTTTTGTGATGCTGGTAGGCAAACACAACATAACTACCTATCAGAAAAATCAGAGGGGTGCGAGAGAGGATACAGTTTATATCACAATTCAAATAAATATTAAAGCGGTAAATAAGCGACAAATAGCACATTAGGCTGTTAAATACAATAATATCCAAAACATGATAAAAGCCAAACAAGAGTCAATGTACAAAGCTCGAGTTCTTATTAATATCCCCAGCAGAGTCGCCATGGCTGTCACGCCTCTTTTTTCCCACACAAACCTATTATGAGGTTGAGTTAGAAGAGTTTTTCCAATTGAAGTGACGTTTTGAAAAATGATTCTTTATTATTTAGAGTCGCCACTTAGAATTGAGTTTTGGTGTTCCAAGTCACCTTTTATTTGAATTCCCTTTCAAGAGGAAGGTTTGACTCTTAATTATGGTCCACGAAACAAAAGACTGAGTAAGGAATTCTGTTGACCGAGGGGAAGGTGTAAGGCACCCCTCAAGTCCTGTGGTTCTAGCACGGTTGCCTTTATTGACTAATGTAAGGCTTAAATCAATTCTTGTATTTTATTGGTTATGGCTTGTCTATTACCACTTCACTTAATCTTTATGTGTTTATTAATTATTTTTACGGTGCGCACACAAGGCATTTCTTTGAAGGTAGATATTAAACCAAGGTACGGAATGTACACATGGTTAAAACATAATTATTTAAAGGTATCAGAATGCGGAAATGCATATATAATCCTTTTATTACTTGAGCGTACCAATCCAAGGTTCGGATATGAACACATGGACTAATAGCGTATTTACAATATTTAATTATTTTTATCTCTTTTAGATTCAAGATATTTATTTGTATAAATTTATTATTACTTATTGCAACGAGTCTTAAATTAGTTCATGATTTATCTCGCTACCTCTTCCATTTATCTTCTATAGATAGTACTACTTGAGCTCCAATTTGACTTGAGAATTAACAACAATGAAAAAGTAAAATAAAGAAAAATATAATAAATTTTTTACTATTAACATGTTACATGCATCAACTTTAGTGTATATAGTAATCATTAAAAATATAAAAAAAAAATTATCAGATCCTGCAATATAATCTGTAATGATCGAAACTACTACTAAAAAAAATATGAAGTAGTTAACCACTAATAAGGTAAACAAAAGAAACACAAAAAAACAACAAAAGAAAAGGAAAGTAAAAGAAACCTGTAATTAACACTACTACAAATTAAAGTTCACTTCACTTAGTCTTGGACTTGTATTCTTCAGCAACTGTAGTAACATAACTACCTACACCTTTAGTTCCTTCAGCAATGGCGTGCTTTCCAAATTCCGAAATTCTCCAAATAAAAACTGTCTTTTTCAGCTTTTCCTTAAGCATGAAAACAATTTAAAACGCAATTTTCATCTTTTAGAACATTTATTATTATTAAGATTATTTGGCTAAAATTGTGCGAACGCATACTTTGGTTTATTTTGAAAATCATAATTACGTCACGCGAACGTATACATAATCATGATAATTTGACTAATTAAGAGCGAGCCTAAGACAACCTAAAGCATTCATGAATTAGGCCCAAAGTTATGGCTTCCGACTAGAATAGTAAAATATACGCAACTAACTTGTATTATGCAGATGGATAAAAAAACGTAAAATTATATATCAAACCATCCCTAAACAGCAAAAGAAAAAGAAATAATATATAAATGTACCCGATTTAACACTTGTAAATGGTTTGGCATGAATAAAATCACAGCCACAATCTACTGAATTCCAAAGCTAGCAATGCTAACTTTTCTAGAACCTCAAACCCGGAACCGCAAACGAAATCTCCAACTCTGTCTCCAAACTCTCTTCACAATTTTTACTCTTTTCTTTTTCCGTTCTCTGCCTCCCTTCTTCTTTTTTATATTTTTTGTTCTCTTTTCTTTGTCTTCTCTTTTTCTCTTGCTTTTCTCACTTTTCAATCTTCTGATTTCCCCCCTTTGTTTATGAGATGGAGGTATTATATATAGATAGGTGTGTGCAGATGAATGTGTGTGTGCACCCAAGATCGTGTGTGTGTGTGACAAAGATCATGAGTGAAATGGGGGAATTGGGAATAGGACGTGGGAGTTAGGGAATGTGGGGGTGAGGGATTTGAGGTGGGGAAGTTGGGTGGTTTTATTTGTTTATTTTTTTTAATTTTTTTTAACTTAATATATATTTATTTAACTTTTCCTAATCCTTTTTTTAATTAAATAAAATAAGATAAAAAAACGCATATACACATATAAAACTTACTTTTAGATTTAAAGAAAACTATATAAATAAGAAAATCCAATATTTACACTATAGTTTAAATTATACTAAGAATACCATAGCTTACTTATCAAAATAATAATTAAAGAAACTAAATATTTTTTGTAAATTTTCTTTTTCTTTTTAAAAATAAAAATAAAATATGTTATATATATATATATATATATATATATATATATATATTAAGATTTGACCTAAAGAAAATATTTACACTAAAATAGTACAGAATTTGGGTATGGTCAAAAATTAGGTGTTCACAGCATACCTTTCTTTGCTTGGAAACATGAAGAGTTTTCAGGCAAAGAAAATGAACAAGGTGACTAATTTTTAGCCTCACTATTATTTAAAAAAGAAAAAAAGATAAAAGAAGAGGATGCGACCGAGCCTTGGTTTTTGGCAGCCTACATATCCCGGGCTATAAGGGAATCATCTCACGTGTAGTTCAAGTAGAAAAAGAGTGATGGAGTATTCTTAGAGGGAGTGTCGAGTGAAGTTCCGTCGAGGTTCTGATCCGCGGTTCCTACTATTACATCAAAATGAAAATAAAATTACATACTCTTGAAATCTAAGAGTTACAAAATTCCTATCTAAATTCCATTTGGAGTCTTGTCTTGATTCTTGACTTGCTTCTCCCAGACTTTGGATTGAAACTTGATGCTCTCGATGCAACAGAGTATGAAGTATTCTTTCATGCTTGATTCTTGATCCGATGATGGGAAGAAAGATCTTGACCATATGTCTCTACATGCATTACTCCAAAACTGGCTGCGGTTGGTAATGAGATCGAACATTCTACTTTCTTTGGAAAGAACTGAAATCTTATCTTTGCACATCAAATCCGTGCTTTGCAAAAAAACCTACATGCCAACACAAACAAACAAAACGAACCAAAATTTTCTGCACCAGTTTGCACTAGAAAATTTTTGTGAGTTATTGAAAACACATTAAACTATCTTTGCTATTGAAGAATAAAGAATTAAAAAATTTTAAAAAAAACATGCATTTTTTTAAATAATAGTGGATGGCGTACCCTGTGGTAACAAGAAGGAAGGCAACCAGGGGATGTAGTACCCTGTGTTGGCAACAAAATGAGGCTCATGGTACTATGAAATGCAACTAGGGATTGTCGTACCCTATGTAGAAAATAATGCAACCAGGGGATATAGTACCCTGTGTTGGAAAGAAAATGAGGCTCGTGGCACTCTGAAACGCTGCTAGGGATGTCGTACCTTATGCAGAAAATAAAAATGCAACCAGGGGATGTAGTACCCTGTGTTGGCAATAAGATGAGGCTCGTGGCACTCTGAAATGTAACTAGGGGATGTCGTACCAGATGTTGGCAGAAAATAATGCAGCCAGAGAATATAGTACCCTGTGTTGGCAATAAGACGAGGCTCGTGGCACTCTAAAATGCTACTAGGGGATGTCGTGCCCTATGTAGAAAAATAAAATAAAATAAAATAAAAATGCAACCAGGGGATGTAGTACCCTGTGTTGGCAACAAAATAAGACTCGTGGCTCTCTGTAATGCAACTAGGGGATGTCGTACCCTATGTAGAAAATAAAAATGCAACCACGGGATGTAGTACCCTATGTTGGCAACAAAATGAGGCTCGTGGCACTATGAAATGCTGCTAGGGGTTGTCGTACCTTATGCAGAAAATAAAAATGCAACCAGGGGATGTAGTACCCTGTGTTGGCAATAAGATGAGGCTCATGGCACTCTGAAATGCTACTAGGGAATGTCGTACCCTATGTAGAAAATAAAAATACAACCAGAGGATATAGTACCCTGTGTTGGAAATAAGACAAGGCCCGTGGCACTCTTAAATGCTACTAGAGGATGTCGTACCCTATGTAGAAAATAAAAATGCAACCAGGGGATGTAGTACCATGTGTTAGCAATAAAATGAGGCTCGTGGCACTCTGAAATGCTACTAGGGGATGTCGTACCCTATATAGAAAATAAAATGCAACCAGGGGATGTAGTACCCTGTGTTAGCAATAAAATCAGGCTCGTGGCGCTCTAAAATGCTACTAGGGGATGTCGTACCCTATGTAGAAAATAAAAATACAACCAGGGGATGTAATACCCTGTGTTGACAATAAAATGAGGCTCGTGGCACTCTAAAACGCTACTAGAGGATGTCGTACCCTATGTAGAAAATAAAAATGCAACCAAGGAATGTAGTACCCTGTGTTAGCAATAAAATGAGGCTCGTTGCTCTCTGAAATGCTATTAGGGGATGTCGTACCCTATGTAGAAAATAATGCAGCCAGAGGATGTAGTACCTTGTGTTGGCTATAAGACAAGGCTCGTGGCACTCTTAAATGTTACAAGGGGATATTGTACCCTATGTAGAAAATAAAAATGCAACCAGGGGATATAGTACCATGTGTTGGTAATAAAATGAGGCTCGTGGCTCTCTAAAATGCTACTAGGGGATGTCGTACCCTATGTAGAAAATAAAAATGCAACCAGGGGATGTAGTACCTTGTGTTAGCAATAAAATGAGGCTCGTGGCACTCTGAAACGCTACTAGGGGATGTCGTACCCTATGTAGAAAATAAAATACAACCAGGGGATGTAGTACCCTGTGTTAGCAATAAATTGAGGCTCGTGGCACTCTGAAATGCTACTAGGGGATGTCGTACCCTATGTAGGTAGAAAGTAATGCGACCAAGGGATGTAGTACCATGTGTCGGCAATAAGATGAGGCTCGTGGCACTCTGAGATGCTACTAGGGAATGTTGTACCCTATGTTTGCAACAAGAGGTGCAACCAGGGGATGTAGTACCCTGTATTGGAAATAAGATGAGGCTCGTGGCACTCTGAAACACTACTAGGGGATGTCGTACCCTATGTAGAAAATAAAAATGCAACCAGGGATGTAGTACCATGTGTTGACAATAAAATGAGGCTCTTGGCTTTCTAAGATTCTACTAGGGAATGTCGTACCCTATGTAGGTAGAAAGTAATGCAGACATAGGATGTAGTACCCTGTGTTGAAGATAAGGTATTGGTTCCCTAAAATGAAATTAAAAATAAAATAATTACATGTATATTAAAAAAAATCAAGGATTTGAGAACTTCGCTGGGCGGTGTTCACCTTTTCACGAACTGTTTCTTAAAATTATTTTTTTTCCCTTTTTTGAACAAAGAAAGATTCGTTAGTTTTAAAATGGTTGTTGGTTTGTGGCCTTGATTATTTCACTCTCTTGATCTCGGCTCATCTTCTTTAATGATTTCAAGTGCAACTGGTTACTTTCTAAATAACAACCGCATTTCTGACTTTTGAGAACCTTTAGCGTTTCCAAACTTTGCCATAAAGGTACTTAATCTTTTTCAACTTTATGTTGCCTTTGTGAGCATTTCGCATTTGACTTCTTTCAATGTTTTCCATTTCAAAGCATCGGCCAATCATGGGCAGTCAGGGTTGACTTGATGCCCTTGTCGAGGTTAGGCACCTTTTGGCTTGCTTCAAACGAGAACCCTGTAAATCGGTCGTGCCACCCTTCTTTGCCTTATTTTTGGAACAAAGTTACACCTAAAGGGATTCAAAGAAAAAAAATGGAATAGAGAATGAGGTTAAGACAAGAGGTGTCCCTTTCGGGGAACAAAAATACGGACTTATCTTGGAGTACATGCAGACTTCAATGAATATGACATGCCTTTTGGACTGGATGCCTGATCTGTATAAACCGTTTGATTCTCAGAAACTCATCACAATGTTTGACTTGAAAGTGGGAAACCTTACTCATGATTGTGTTGATTCCATAGTAGTGTGGATCCTCTTTTCGATCAACAGTGCCCTTTGCGAGTTTTCACTAGCTGATCTCTCTTATTTCTCTTCTCGCCATCGTCTTAGAGTGCCCTTTGCGGGTTTTTACTAATAAGACTCTCTCATTTTTATTTTATCTACTTACAATCACCCTACGGTGCCAATGACAATTTTTACCAATAGGACTCTCTCATTTTATTTCTCTCATTTGGTTGCATCTAATCCAAGTAATCGTATCCTCCAATTCTAGAACATTCTCGCTAATTGATCGGAAAGACTTGAAAGGGTTTGGGTAAAAAGAATATGGATTAGATTACAACTTTGTAACCTTTCAGGAAAAACCATTGCCGAAACATTATAATATCTGCCCCTGTTTCACTTTTTGGGAAATTTGAATTTTTATTTTGGTATGACTGAACCTCAGAGAGAGGCTGCCTATGTATCCTTTCGGAATCAAGTCAAACATAGTTCTGAAAACTTTATTTTCGACTTTCTTTTGTTTTTCTGTTTTGTTTTGTTCTCAGTTTTGTTTTCTCTTTTTTTATGTTTTTTTTCTTTTTTTTGTCATTTTTTAATAATAACTTTTAGATTTCAAAGAGGGTAATCAAAGAAAGGGAACAGACTCAAAGGGTTTGCAAAAGGGTTAATAGTATTTGGGTAGCGAGAAAGAAAGCCCTCATCATCTCAATTAGAGAATGTTGACATCGAATAGTGAGTCAAACATAGTACCTTCTGACTGCATATAATTTGACTGTTGTCTCGGGGATATTTCCTTCGATATCTCCCAAATACAACTCTCCATTTGGCAATACTCTTGTTACAATGTATGGACCTTTGCAATTTGGAGCAAATTTTTCTTTAGCTTCTTTCTGGTGCAGGAGAATATGTCTTAGGAAGAGCTGCCCCATTTCAAATTTCCTAGGCTGTATTTTCTTGTTGTAAGTATGGGCTATTCTTTGTTGTACAACTACCTATGACACACTCCGGCCAATCACTTTCCATCAATCAAAGACAATGTTTCAATGAGGTCTTGACTCAATCTTAATCATCGATCTCGACTTCAACAATGATCCGAAGAGAGGGAATCTCATTTTCGTTTCAATTATTTGTTTATTTTCTTACAAGCCTTATTTTCAATACATTATGCTTCCTGGTTCATTATTTCGAAATCTGACAGCATTTTAGGATCTGGACATGAAGTCCGCAAGCATGTCATGTTATTAAAATCTGTATTTATATAACTCAAAAGAGAATAACAAAGATGACAAGATTAAGAAAAGAAACATTCATGGATGATGAAATATTGATTTTATTTATTTGAATATTTAAAAAAAAATAGAGGAGTTTACACAAGAATGTAAGACAGTAAAAAAAAATATTGGGAAGACACACTGAAATAACTCGAAAGGCAGAAAAGATAGCAAGACCAGCTACCGAGACTCCCGTCTGATAGGAAAAGTTTCTGGGTTGGCGCCCGTTTTTTGTTTCTCTTTTGCCGCGACTATGGCTTTCAATGGATCAAATTCCCCATCATCAAATCATCCCGATCAAGCCATGTCCTATTGCTCAAATCTAGTAAAGTTAACCCCACATTTGCCTTTATTTTTTATTTTTCACCGCTAACTTGCCTACTTGCTTTTTCTTGATCTTGGATCAACAACAATGGTGCTTCTTCCATTTGTTGAGAAGATGCTTTTACTTCCGAGGGATCTTGGATTGTTTGCGTGACTCACCATTGCAAATCAACAAACCGACCACCTTTAACCTTTTTTTTATTTCAAAACAACAAGAATGTTAGAATAAACACTCTTTTTTATATTCTTTTTATTCTTTTTTTTTTAACCACTTTTTTTTACTTTTTTTTTCAAAATGATTTGATCGAACCTGATGTGGGTTGCCTACGTATCATGTGGAGATATGAATCAGATCTTGCGTAGTTCGGGAAGATCGGAACTCAAGTAAACTAATCTAATAAATTTTTTTTCTTTTTTTTTTATGTGAATAACACTATCGGAACTTCTAAAAATAAGAAAATATTTTTTTGGTTTTGAAACTTTTTTTTTTAATAAGGACTTCTAAATAAGAAAGAAAATATTTTTAGATTTTTAAATTTGATGTCTCAAAGAATAACTTCTAAAGAAGGAATTAAAGAAAAATAATTTTGAATTTTTGAAAATTGAGGGCCAGAAGCCCGGAACCGATGAGGTATGCCTATGTATCTCACATCCGGTGAGAATCAGACCCTCATAGTTCTGTTGAAACTAACTAAAAAAACTATATTTAAAATTATAATATTTTTTTTAAAAAAAACTTTCAAAATTTTATTTTAAAAAATGGGTACTTTATGAAAGCTTGGGGGAAATTTTCTTTTCTCTCTCCTTTGTTCAATCATTCTATCCTAAAGCCGGTCAATATTTAAGTGAAGCCTACCAAATAATGTTACATATAACACATAAAGATATTGGTCCGAAAAATGGGTACATGTCCTAGATGGGCCCAGGTCCCACTAAGTCCAATGCACATGATGCAAAGGAAGTGTAGTCTACTATGGATATTCATTGTTTGTGGCTTGTTCTTCTAAGTTTTCAAATCCTAAAGGAGATGGTAACTAGACCTTGCTTACCCGGGTGGACAACCCGAGCCGAGAAGCGTCAAGCGTCACCAGTAGTAGAACAGCACTGGCTAGCTAACGGCTCTCCCACCTAAACATGTGTGACTAAATCCTTCACCAGAAGCTGGTAGGCTAACTAGCTTTATCTCAAGACAGAAGTTTTGTGATGCCGGTAGGCAAACACAACATAACTACCTATCAGAAGACTCAGAGGGGTGCGAGAGAGGATGCAGTTTATATCACAGTTCAAATAAATATTAAAGCGGTACATAAGCGACAAATAGCACATTAGGTTGTTAAACACAATAATATCCAAAACATGATAAAAGCCAAACAAGAGTCAATGTACTCGAGTTCTTATTAATATTCCCAGCAGAGTCGCCATGGCTGTCACACCTCTTTTTTCCCACACAACCCTATTATGAGGTTGAGTTAGAAGAGTTTTTCCAATTGAAGTGACGTTTTGAAAAGGGATTATTTATTATTTAGAGTCGCCACTTGGAATTGAGTTTTGGTGTTCCAAGTCACCTTTTATTTGAATTCCCTTTCAAAAGGAAGGTTTGACTCTTAATTATGTTCCACGAAACAGAAGACTGAGTAAGGAATTCTGTTGACCGATGGGAAGGTGTAAGGCACCCCTCGAGTCCTGTGGTTCTAGCACGGTTGCTTTTATTGACTAATGTAAGGCTTAAATCAATTCTTGTATTTTATTGGTTATGGCTTATCTATTACCACTTCACTTTATCTTTATGTGTTTATTAATTATTTTTACGGTGCGCACACAAGGCATTTCTTTGAAGGTAGATATTAAACCAAGGTACGGAATGTACACATGGTTAAAACATAATTATTTAAAGGTATCAGAACGCGGAAATGCACACATGATCCTTTTATTACTTAAGCGTACCAATCCAAGGTTCGGGTACGAACACATGGGTTAATAGCGTATTTAAAATATTTAATTATTTTTGTCTCTTTTAGATTCAAGATATTTATTTGTATAAATTTATTATTACTTATTGCAACGAGTCTTAAATTAGTTTATGATTCATCTCGCTACCTCTTCCATTTACCTTCTATAGATAGTACTACTTGAGCTCCAATTTGACTTGAGAATTTAGAACAATGAAAAAAGTGAAATAAAGAAAAATGTAATGAATTTTTTACTATTAACATGTTCCATGCATCAACTTTAGTGTGTACAGTAATCATTAACAATATAATTTTTTTTATCAGATCCTGCAATATAATCTATAATGATCGAAATTACTACTTAAAAAATATGAAGTAGTTAACCACTAATAAGGTAAACAAAAGAAACACAAAAAAAATAACAAAAGAAACGAAAGTAAAAGAAACCTATAATTAACACTACTACAAATTAAAGTTCACTTCACTTAGTCTTGGACTTATTTTCTTCAGCAACTGTAGTAACATAACTACCTACACCTTTAGTTCCTTCGGCAATGACGTGCTTTCCAAATTCCGAAATTCTCCAAATAAAAACTGTCTTTTTTAGCTTTTCCTTAAGCATGAAAACAATTTAAAACGCAATTTTCATCTCTTAGAACATTTATTATTATTAAGATTATTTGGCTAAAATTGTGCGAACGCATACTTTAATTTATTTTGAAAATCATAATTACGTCACGCGAACGTATACATAATTATGATAATTTGACTAATTAAGAGCGTGCCTAAGACATCCTAAAGCATTCATATGGCTTCCGACTAGAATAGTAAAATATACGCAACTAACTTGTATTATGCAGATGGATAAAAAGACGTGCAATTATATATCAAACCATTCCTAAACAACAAAAGAAAAAGAAATAATATATAAATATACCCGATTTAAGACTTGTAAATGGTTTGGCGTGAATAAAATCACAGCCACAATCTACTGAATTCCAAAGCTAGCAATGCTAACTTTTCTAGAACCTCAAAACCGAAACCGCAAACGAAATCTCCAACTCTGTCTCCAAACTCTCTTCACAATTTTTACTCTTTTCTTTTTCCGTTCTCTGCCTCCCTTCTTCTTTTTTATATTTTTTGTTCTCTTTTCTTTGTCTTCTCTTTTTCTCTTGCTTTTCTCACTTTTCAATCTTCTGATCTCCCCCCTTTGTTTATGAGATGTGGGTATTATATATAGATAGGTGTGTGCAGATGAATGTGTGTGTGCGCCCAAGATCGTGTGTGTGTGTGAGAAAGATCATGGGTGAAATGGGGGAATTGGGAATAGGACGTGGGAGTTAGGGAATGTGGGGTGAGGGACGTGAGGTGGGGAAGTAGGAAAGTTAGGTGGTTTTATTTGTTTATTTTTTTAAATTTTTTTTAACTTTATATATATTTATTTAACTTTTCCTAGCCCTTTTTTTAATTAAATAAAATAAGATAAAAAAAAATGCACATACACATATAAAACTTACTTTTAGATTTAAAGAAAACTATATAAATAAAAAAATCCAATATTTACACTATAGTTTAAATTATACTAAGAATACCATAGCTTACTTATCAAAATACTAATTAAAGAAACTAAATATTTTTTGTAAATTTTCTTTTTCTCTTTACAAATAAAAATAAAATATGATATATATATATATATATATATATATATATATATATATATATTAAGATTTGACCTAAAGAAAATATTTACACTAAAATAGTACAGAACTTGGGCGTGGTAAAAAATTAGGTGTTCACAATAAGTATACTAGAACTCCAGCATAATATACTGGAATTCCAGCAAGTATAATGGTCCAGTATCATATACTGTAGTTTGGAGCACCAGTGCTCCAGTTTCCAGTATATTATACTGGAGCTAGCAAAGTATATCGGTCCAGCATAATATGCTGGAGTTCATACACAAGTGCACCGAAGTCCAGTATATTATGCTGGACCGGTCTCTATTACAGCAAAACAGTGGCTATTTTTTGTTGACTTGGTAAATACTGGCTATTTTTTATGAGAATTTTTCATAACGCACCATCTTTTTGGTCTAATTAGCCATTTATAGATACCCTTTGCTATATTACGTGTTATGGATACCTTTTATGTTTTTATACAATGTATTTCATGTATTTAAGTTGTTGTATTCATTAATACAACAAAAAATATAGGCATAAAATCTGGAATTCCAGCTAAGTTTGACATGTATTTAGCTGTATTCAAGCGACATTAACATTAAATACAGTAACGTATCTGCGCTAAAAACGGAAGGAAATAAAATCACATGATATTCTCCTAATTTAACTCAACGAACTAAAATGATCCCTCATTAATCTGTATTTGAAAGATAAATAATAAAGATTATAGCTGAATAAAGAGAAATACATATGAATAATACAGTTGAATACAACAAAATACACCTTAATTCATCTGGATAAAAGACTTGAATACAACAAAAATACAACTGAATACAGCTGAATAAACTCTTGAATGCAACAAAATACAACTAACTTCTGTTGAATAAAATAGTTGAATATAACTGAATACAACTGAATACAGTTGTATAAAACATTTGAATACAACTAACTACTGCTGAATAAAATAGTTAAATACAGCTAATTAAACCTGAATACAAGTGAATACAGCTGAAGAATATATTCGAATACAACTGAATACAAATAGGCGATTTGGGCGATCTAGAGAGAGAAACAGCCCTATGGCTTCGCCGGCCGTATGACACATAAAATCTGAAATTCCAGGTGTAAAAATACACTATGTATATATAGCAAATAAAATCACAGAAGAATCAAACTCTAAAATCAACAATGGCTCTTCGTTATGCTTTAATTTTTCTATTTTCTCTCTTGTTGACGACGTCGTTATTGGCGTCTGCTAACGGCGACATTAACGGCGGTGAAGACGCCGATATATTAGTCCGTCAAGTTGTAGGCGACGACGACGATCAGTTGCTAAACGCCGATCATCACTTCGCGATTTTTAAGAAGAGGTTCGGCAAAACCTATGCCTCCGATGAATACCTGGAATTACTGAAGATTGTGGGAGAAAAGAGTCTGGTTGTATGCAAACAGAGAGAGATTGTATTGGGGTTTGCAGATACGCGGTAATTATGTGAGAGAAAATACAAAAAGGGAGAGAGAAAAATAATTGTTAGCATTGTTAGCATATATGATGCCTTAATTGTAGGATGTAACTATATTTAATTTTTTTACTATAAAGGATAAAAAGTATTTATAGAATGTAATATTTTAAAATATTATTTATTATTGATAAATAGGGTACTAAGGTTTTCTAATTGATTAGTCCGGAAACCGACTATAGGGTGCTATTTTTACCATAATTAGGCCTGACCGGCAGAAAGCCCAGTAATTGGACATACCGTGAACTGACCCAAATACATGACACAAACGTCGGATACAAGGGAACGGAGATCATCATCATAAGAAAAAGAGGAACAAACCCAGCCAACGAATCTTTCGTTGAAAAAAAAATTGTCGTCTCTGTTCGTGTTAAATCGCCGGGGAGTTTCGGGCAGGTTCCAGTTCATCGTAAATATTCCAGCATAAAATTCAAGTAAGCTTAATTCAATATGTCGTCTTTTTGTTTGCCTAGATATGTTCCCATTTTCTGCTAGGTTTGTTGAATACTCTAGTTCTATGCTGTTGGAGCTTTAGAAATTGCTAATATCATTTTCCCTCTAAATTCTCTTTAATCTGGGAATTGATTTTGAATAACAGGTCATGAATAACAGGCTAGATTTATGCTGAATCTTTCTGGTTGAATTTGTTGGTTATAAGTGGTATTTAGGAGCTTTTTTTTCCATGTAAAGTAAGCAAATATATGTAAGCGTGTGAGTTCCAACTTAGGGGTGGTGGTAGTGTGTGTATATAGATTAGCTTCTTTTATTAGAAAACTAAATTAGGGTTTACTAAACAGGCATCGACTTTATGATACAGAGAGGCAAAATTGAATATTGTCAATGTGGAATATGAAAGGCTACTTGGGAAGAAAGTGTAAAAAGTTAAGGGGCCTGGAGACGGATTTGGAAGTGGAACTTGTGTGATCTCTCTATTGAGTGGTTATCAGCGCATGACAAAACATTTGTGTATATCAAACATGATCAGGAGAGTGATAGTTGCATGATCTGAATATGAAGGTTTATGGCATGTTACTGTTAGTAAATTATACTAGGAGTATTTGGGAAAATGATTTGCCAAAAGATGCAATTGTCTGGGGAGGAGATATTTCTTAATTTTATGATAGTAGATGGCAACCGGGAACATCCTGGTTTCACTTTTGAGGGTTCAATTTTTCATTTTTAAATTTCACAGGGAAAGTTGTTCAGGTTACCTCCCATCCCCTAAGCTTCTACAGACCAATTGGCTGTGGATGAGATCTTTCTTATTTTTAGATAGATGGCATGGGGTCCTGAGAATTTAGTTAACCTCATAGGGAGGGTTGTTTTTGTTTGTATCTATGGCCCAAAGGTGAAGTTGGGTCTCCATACACTCCCTAGCTTTAGATGGCATGGGGGTACATCCTGGTATTGGTGTTAACAACTATACCCCATCTTAAGGGTTATGAATTGTATTTTTCATTTCGCTCCATTTCTACCCGTATCATTCCAATATTGAATAACTTGGGATTCTCTAATACTAGAAGTTCTCTATTTTTCTACTGACTACAAATATGTAAAAGATTAAAATGACTCCTTTTAAGCAGGGAATCATATATATAATTGTACCAACATGACTAATCCGTAATCCTAAGTAGTTGGTATTGTCTTTGAAATTCATAGGGCAAGTTGTTCCTTTTTCATCTATGGTCCAAGGTGAAGTAGGGACCCTATCTCCTTCCATCCCAGACCAAGGTGGGGTTCTGTGGAGGTGAGAGGAACCCAGATATTCGAGGCCGTTGTGGAAAATTGAATGATAATTGGAATCATTTCTTTAACTGTGAACTTGGTTGTCATTCCTCCTTGTTTCCCTAGAATAGGATGACTGGGAAAATGCTTATGTTCTGGGAAATATGTCTTTGCTTTTAGGAAGACCCTAAGACAATTGGGATGACTGGAAATCGGAGAATGAAAAGGTATGGAGAATAAGAAGTTTTCTTTTTTGGGTTGGGTTAAGAAACAGAAGGAGAAGAAAAAGAGGGGTGGATTTTGGTGGTATTTTCTCTATCTGACATGCTCAAAATGATTTGTGTTGAGTTCTTAAGTTCAGAAGAGTGAGTGGACTTCACGCTCAGCTATGTTGCAGCTGAAGTGAAAGAAATATATATCACTACTTGGAATATTTTGAACTAAAACTTTCTTTCTAAATACAGGTGTTACGCGGCCGCAGTACTCTATACACCAAATATTTGATTTTGCTTGTGGATTGATGCTGCATAGTTTACCAGGTCCTGTTGCCTGCATGGTATGCCATCTTCTTCCAAACACCACCCACCCACCCACCCAATA
>MU717661.1:5697-22764 GCA_026770625.1 Nicotiana glauca
AAAGAAGTTTATAAATAAAATCACATAAGTTAGCATGTAATAAAATCAAATAAAATCAAAAAATACAACAGTTGAGCGACCGTGCTAGAACCACGGAATTCGGGAGTGCCTAACACCTTCTTCAGGATTAACAGAATTCCTTACCCGGATTTCTAGTTCGCAGACTGTAATAGAGTCAAAATTTCCTCGGTTCGGGATAATTCGGTGACTTTAGACACAATTATATTCTCAAGTGGCGACTCTGAAAATTTAAATAACTAATCCCGTTCCGACCGTCCTTTAATTGGAAAAACTCTTTTTATTATACCCTTCGCGGGGTGTAGTAAGCCCTAAAAAAGAGGTGTGACATGACCTCCCTGCCAATCTATCCAACATCTGATCAATGAAGGGAAGTAGGAAGTGGTCTTTCCGGGTAGCTAGATTCAACTTTCGATAATCCATGCAAATTCTCCAGCCTTTGATGGTTCTTGTTGAGATTAGTTCATTATTGTCATTCTTCACAACCGCCATGCCACCTTTTTTAGGAACACATTAAACTGGGCTAACCCAGCTACTGTCAGAGATTGGGAAAATAATTCCCGCATCCAACCACTTTATCACTTCCTTCTTCACCACTTCCTTCATATTAGGGTTCAACCTCCTCTGATGTTCCCTGGAAGGTTTGTGCCCCTCTTCCAGCAGAATCTTGTTCATGCAATAGGCGGTGCTGATCCCCTTGATGTCTGCCATGGTCCACCCAATAGCAATTTTGCACTCCCTTAGTACCTGCAAAAGTTGTTGAACCTGCACATCTAACAAACCAGATGAGATAATAACAGGTAATATGGAATCAGGTCCCAGAAATTCATACCTGAGGTGGGCTGGTAATGGCTTTAACTCCAGCTTTTGTGGTTCTTCAATGGATGGCTTAGCTGGAGGTGTTTCTCTCTTTTCTAAATGCAGGGGCTAGAATTCTAACTCTATATCCCAGAACCCTCTACCTTCTAATGCCAACACCCATTCCGCTAGATCTTCACCATTCACTTCATCAAAGTTCATCAAACATGCAGAAAGGGGGTCCTCAATTGTCAACACCTGATCATCAGACTCTATTATTACATCCACGACATCAATAAGAGAGCAATTGGCGAACTCGCTTGGTCGCCTCATAGAATTTTGCACATTGAATATTATTTCCTCATCGTTGAGTCTCATCTTGAGCACCCCAGTCTCATAGTCAATCAGAGCTCTCCCTGTGGCCAAGAATGGTCTTCCTAAGATTATAGGAATCTATTCATCCACTTTGTAATCCAAGATCACAAAATCTGCAGGGAACACAAATTTCCCCACCTGAATAAGCACATCATCAAGGATACCAAATGGACACTTCACAGTCCTATCGGCCAGCTGCAACAACATGGATGTGGGTCTAGCTCTCAATGCCCAACTTCTTATAGATAGCCAGGGGCATAAGATTAATGTTGGCCCCTAAATCACAAAGTGCCTTAGCAAAGACGAAATTTCCAATGGTGCATGGAATTGTAAAGCTACCTGGATTAGACAGCTTTTCAGCAACATGTCTAGTCACCACTGCAATACAAGTCTGGGTAAGTGTAACTGTGGACAAGTCTTGGAAGTCAAACTTCCAGGACATCAAGTCCTTCATCATTTTTGCGTATCCAGGCATCTCTTTTAACGCTTTAATCAGTGGAATATTTACATGGATTTGTTTGAGCATTTCGAAGAACTTTTTATATTGCTCCTCCTTTTGATGCTTGGCCAGCCTCTGTGGAAAAGGTGCAGGAGGTCTCTTCTTCCCAATCACTTGGGACTTCTCTTTATCAGCTACTGTTTCAACTACTGGCTCTTCATCTGGCTCAGCCACTTTCTCGGTCTCCTACTGAATGTTCTTTTTTCCTGAGCAGGCTGGACTGTCACCTCTGTTAGTATCGTAGACTCATCCAGCTCAATGGGCACTGGAATGAGTGTCTCAGCCTGTATATTTTCTCGATCTCTCTCTTGTTCTACATCTAGATCCCTGCCATTACAGAGCCTCACCGCCATCAGCTGCTTTGGGCCATGATCTTTTGGATTTATCTAGATGTCTGCAGGTAAAGTCCCCTAAGGACGATTGTTCAGAGACATTGAAATTTGGCCCATTTGCACTTCAATTTTTGATTGCTGCATCATGTGTATCTACTCTTTCATTCATTTTTGCATTGGACCCAATAACTTGCTGCATCATTGCTTCGAGTCTAGTGAACCCATCTTCCTGCCTCCCCCCATGCTGCTGCTGAGGTGGGGAATACCCTTGCTCCTGATTGTGATTGTTGTACCCCTGTGGCCTGGGATAAGGTGCTATGTTATACTGTGGCTAAGGTGGCCTGTACTGCTGTTGAGTCTGCTGACCCCAGTTCTGATTTCCTTGTCTCTGACCCCCATAGTTAGCCACATAGTTCATATCTTCAGGATGCTGATGATGATGATCATGCTCTGCATTCCAAGGATTACCAATTGGCTGGCTAATTCAAGATGTGCACAAGCCCCCATTGGTAGTATCTACTATATGTACCTGCTGCTTTTGCTCTGATTCCTCCACCTTTTTGGTGAGGATGCTCATTTGTGTCAAGAGAGTCGCCATATATTCAGTCAGTGTATTAGAAGGATCAAGAGACACTGAGTGCACCACTGGAGTGATAGGTGCATTCCTAGTTGTCCATCCCGAATTCTGCGCCATTTTGTCAAGCAAATTCTGACCTTCTCTCCAAGTTTTGCTCAAGAATGCCCCACCAGCAGAGGCATCTACAATATTCTTCATGCTGTCTGACAGTCTCATGTAAAGTCGTTGTCCCAGCATCTGTTCGGGAACACCGTGGTGAGGACACTTAACCAACATTCCTTTAAACATGCCCCATGTCTCGTGTAGTGTCTCCATTGGTTTCTGTTTGAAACTCATGATCTCATAAATTTGTTGAGCAGTTTTGTTAGGCGGGTGGAACTTGTTGTGAAATTGCTTGACTAATTCATCCCAAGTTTCTATAGAGTTTATGGGGAGTGAATTTATCCAAACCTGAGCAGCTCCTATCACCGAGAATGGAAACAATAATAGCTTGATTGCTTCCAGAGTCACGTTGGGTTGCCTTTGGGTTTTGCATATAGACAGGAAGTTCTTCAAGTGCTGCTGAGGATCTTCTATTTGTGTCCCAGAAAAGAGTCCCTTGTTTTGCAACAAGTGTAGCATGTTATTTGTGATCTGGAACGATTCAGATTGTATTGCGGGCACAACAATGGCAGTGGCCAGATTGTCAGTTGTGGGTTGTGCCCAGTCATATCGTGCACCATCAGGCACAGGAGGTGCCACTTCCCTGGCATTTAAGCCAGCTTGCTCATTCCTGACGTTTCCGTTGGGGGTCATTTACGTCTCCCATGTCAATTTCGAGTTTGTGTGTTTGTTGGGATTGTTGAAGTCTTTTGTTGGCAGGATTCAATGACCGGAATGTTTTCTTGGGGTCTGAGAGTCCTTCAAGTAGTTCTCCAGTCCTCGTAGACTTTCTAGACATACACCTGTGCGACCAAGTCAACAACCGTCAAATTTTCAATGAAACGTTGGGTAGAGAGAAACTGACTACAATAAGAATTTTTTTAATTTATGTCAATGGTAATTTATAATTCCGTTAACTCCCCAGCAACGGTGCCAAAATTTGATTACGCTCAACTGTTTCTATGAAAAAACTAAGCGGCGTTGCAAATATAATCCGGGGTATTGTGCCCAGAGTCGAATCCCACAGGGAATTAACGTATCAATCACTATCTTTAGACCCACTAAACTCTTGAGAACCAATTTCCCCAAATGTTTAAATCATAGTTGATGGTGTCTTTAATAATTAAAATTGTAAGTAAATAAACAACTGTAAACTAAGGGTGCTAAGGTTGTAAACAATAATGAGAAAACGCTAAGGTAATGATTTCTCCTATTGATGAAATTCTTTATGTTTATGCTTCATACAAATTTACCAACACATCTCTATCAATCATGAACGCTCTTCTTACCGTAAATCTCTCCCGAGTAAGCACAGTAATTTACTAATTACACTCTCCCGAGATACCCTAGCTTGCTTTATTTAATACAGTTCACTTTAAATTACACCCAAGGCTTTGTTATCCCTAATTCTGGCTTTAAACCCTCGGTTATTGATCCCTCATATACTTTGGGAGTGGTGTTGTTTAACAATTACCTAAATATGCACTCTCTCTCGAGTTATGCACACTAAATAGGTACAGCTAATTGAGGATCCTGTCAATTAACTACAACAAACACATAGTTGAACAAATAGAGATTGAAACTAGCAATTTGTATTTACATAAACAAGAAGTTTATCCTCCAATAGGTTCCATCAAAACCTTAGACAAAGGATTTAGCTACTCATAACTATGGGTAAGCAAACTAAAATAATATTCATCATAAAACTTGCAAGAAAAATCAAAGAAAAGAAGAAAGATGTTTTTGGTGATCTCTCACAATTGTTTCCCTTGTCAAAATACTCTCCAATACAATACATGCCTCTTTTGCGCGAAGTCTAGTGTTTAAAATAGGGTTTAGGTCTAAAAATCCCGTATTTTACACTTTAGTACTTGAAGTTTCTCGCGCCTGCCGTGGTTCTGTCGCGGTCGCGGTGGAACCACGGCCAATTGCACCCTCTGAATTTTAGTCTGTCCGCGAGCAGTCTTCACCGCGGTTCTGCCGCGGTCGCGTTGGAACCACGATAGACCCAGTTCTCTGAATCTTCAGGCCTGTTTTGCATGGTTTACTTGGAGAATTTCACAGTTGGCTTCTTTTTCTTCATTTTTGACTCCAAAAGTACTCCCTAGCCTTCCTTGGACATATATCACCTGCAAATCATGAAAAGCACTAATAAGAACATTTTGTTATCACTTTTATCATCAAAACTACACAAGAAGATGGTTATTTAAGGCGTGATTATAGTTAAATTCAATTACGCTAAGTAAGGGGCGATCATTTGATAAATAATACCACATTCCAAACATATTTCTTGAAAAGGAGACTCACATTCACCACCCCTATTACATTGTAGAGCCAACCACAAGAATTGTTGTTTGTGTCACGACAAAGTCAGATTTTATAAATGGTAAAGTTTTTAATCTTCAAACCAATCTAACACATTCAGAATTATAAACGGTGAAGTTTTTAATCTTCAAACCGAGTAACATCTGATACAACTAGATCTAATAAACGGTGAAGTTTTTAATCTTCAAACCGAATAATATGTGACACAATCAAATTTAATAAACAGTGAAGTTTTTAATTTTCAAACCGAATAATAAATTGGAGTAGAAAATCGCCAAGATTTTAATCTCCAAAACGAGTATATAATCACTTAGACTTTAATTTCCGACAAATGAGTAGAAAGTCAAGAACACTTTAATCTCAACGAACGAGTACAAAATCACGTAGATTTTAATCTCGAAGTAGGAGTAGAAAATCACAAAGATTTTATTCTCCATAACGGATGTAGAAAATCACGAGAATTTTAATTTCCTTTCCAAAAGGTTTTTCCAATTAAACCATTATAACATTTTAAACAGTCTGATCTCTTTTTTTTAATCATACACATATATAGTCATATTTACATATATTATATTTATGATCTCAAGAATACTTTCAAGTATCAATGTAAGTCTAACTCACATCTTACAAACCTTGAAAATAACCATCCACTTATATTTACGCATGTTATCAAGTTCTATATCAACTATTCATAGTTTTTCATATAGTCAAAGGAATAACAAATTACCGTAAATACATGTTATTCCTACTCATGCATATATTCTAAATATATGAGATCATCACATAATAAATATCTACCCTGATATTTATAGAAGTAAAATATCTCAAATCACTAAGGGTATAAAGTTAAAAATAAATAGAGTAAAGAAAGTAGAACCAGATATATTATGCGTTTCTTCTTAAATCGTTGCCTTCACTGTTTTCCTTTTACAACTGTGAAATTTCCAGCCATTACTTGTCACAAATGATTCACGTCATTTTTGTATTATTTGGATGGAAACAAATCCACTGGACTTTATGACTTTCATTTTGAATCATCACTTTGATCACCACTAGTTGTGGGTTCTTATAGTTAATCTCGGAAACACACAAATGAGTCATCTGCTCACTTGTCCTTGTACACAAGACAAGTGGCCATGTTTCATCCAAAGAAATGGTATAACTCATAAAAGCACCAAAGACACAGGGTTCTGTAACAACTTTAGTTTCTTCTAAGCAATGACTGCCTCACTTTCAGTATGTTTTGCATTTTATAACTAGCCAACCATATGTGCTTCTGTAATTTCTTATTTCTTGTTCAAGTCAAGTGACAACTACATCTTTGACCCTCAGAGACACACACTTGATTTGTGAATCACCGACGTGAACTTCCATTGTCTCAATAGAAAGGCGTTTGATACTGGCTTTCCTCCAAGAACTCGCATCGAGTACATCTCTGAAAATTGTCGCGGGCTAATTGAATAGATGCCATTTTTGCAACGATAAACACAGAAAATAAATATAAATTCCTTAATATTGTTGGTATTATTGTGTTAAAAATCAAAAAATAAGAGAAGTAAACAAACGTTAGTTCAATTAACAAAACGTGAAATAATAATTCTGAGCCCACAAGTTGCTTGTGTGTCCTTAAGGAATTTAATCCCCTCACGGTTGCCCAAGGTTTTGGATTAATTCCTCCCATGATAGAACGAAATAACTATTCTGCAACACTGGCAATCAAAATTACAGAATTTTAGCGAACTCAACAGACGGAGCAAATCACACTTGACACTTATGTTTATTTGAAAATAATGCAACAATATAGAAAAGAGGGGAGAAATTTTCAGATTTTTCCATATCTTAAAAATGAGGAAACCCTCTAAATTTATAGACAAAGGAAGGGTGAGATGGAGAGGTGCAATTAAAAAGGTGCCTCTTCCATTTCCCATTCACACCCTTTAAAGAAAAAACACAACGATTTCTGCTCCGCGTGAAAAGTTATGTGTTCAATTGAAACCGTAGTCAACCTTCTACATCCGCCTCTGCACACAACAATTGTTATTCAGTTCAAAAAAAAAATTGCACTGGGTATTGATATTAATTCATACTAATCTGACATGGTTAAGCGATAGGCTAAGGTAAAAATATGTATTAATTAACTATGATTTAGTGATAATCATATTTGTAATTTAATGATAATCATATTTGTAAAGACACACACACATAATATATATATATATATATATATATATATATATATATATATATATATATATATATATATATATTTGGTACAAACACCTGATGTGAATAAGTATTTACAATTACTAAATACTTGTTAATGCGACTCTTAATAGACTTAAAATAAATTTAACTATTTAAAAACTTTACCTTTGCGGATTCAATTTCATTTGCACGCCTAATTAGATTTGTATAACCGCTTTTAAATTTGTAGCGATATCGTATATGCAAGTACACACAAAATATTAAGGGACCACGAAAAAATACAGTACGGTTATAAATTGTTAAGTGTTATGAAATAAAAATAATTTAGTAAAACATGAACAAGAGATAAAAGCAATTTAGTAAAATCTGGAGAAGAAATATAGATAGAGAGGAGGAAGATATTTTCTTCTTCAATTGTGTGTATTTTTATATTTATTACAAGGCCTTTATATAGGCATACAAAGTAAAGAAAATATGTCATGGAATATGTTATTGAACATACAAAATATGTCATTGAATATATAATTAGGCATTTGAGATAAAGATCATGAAAGAAGATTAGACATCCACCATAATGTGATATTTATCATAACACTCCCCCTTGGATGTCCATAGATAATGTGCCTCGTTAAAATCTTACTAAAATAAAATCCAATAGGAAAAATTCTAGTGAAGGCAAAAGAGTACACATGTTTAGAAATACGTTTTTTGGTTGCCTCGTTAAAAATCTTGCAAGAAAAACCCAGTGGGACAAAACCTTGTAAGGAAAAAAGAGTGCAACGCGCAGTAACTCCCCCTGATGAGAGCATCAATTCACATCCTTGAGCCTTCGCATCCCGATCTTATGTACTAGCTTCTTGAAGGTTGACGTTGATAGAGATTTTGTGAACAAATCATCCATATTATCACCTGCACCAATTGCACTAAGATATGGTACTTCAGAACCAAGTAGCTCCTCATTCTTTTCTTGAGGTCGAAATGGATCCTTATTCACATCAAGTGATCAAACAACTATCAGAGAACTTAATGGATGTGTTCCATCCATGTAAAACCGTTTCAATACCTTTTTTATGTAGACAGATTGATGAACAAAAGTTCCGTTTGCCAACTGTTCAATTTGCAAACCAAGACATAATTTTGTCTTTCCGAGATCTTTCATCTCGAATTACTTCTTTAAATAATCAATTACCTTTTGCAGTTTTATAGGAGTTCCAATAAGGTTTATGTCATCAACATATATGGCAAGTACAATAAATTCCAAAAATGACATAATTTATATAACCTTCCTTTAATAAATACTTACTAAGACGATTATACAATATTCGTCCTGATTGCTTTACACCGTACAAAGATCTTTGCAATTTGATTGAAAATATTTTTCGTGACTTTGAATTATGTGCGTTAGGCATTTTAAATCCCTCGGGAATTTTCATGTATATCTAATAATCAAGTGAGCCATAAAAGGTGCGGTAACCACATCCATAAATGCATGTCAAGCTTTTCATGGACATCAAAATTAATGAGATAACGGAACGTTATAGCACCCATAACGGGTGAATATGTATCATCATAATCGACACCAGAACTTTGTGAAAATCCTTGTGCAACAAGGAGTGCCTTATATCTTTTTACCTTATTTTCACAAATAGATGCACGTGGATCAAAATGAGATAATGATGGATTTTTTCACAAAATTTCTCGTTTGGTTTCACCAACTTCTCCCCTAATTTTGGAAAAAGTGTTTCATCAAATCGAGAGTCTGCAAATCATGCAGTAAACAAATCTCTCGTCAATGTTTCGAGGTAGCGAATAATGGAGGGCGATTCAAACCCAACATATATTCCTAACCTTCTTTGCGGACCCATTTTGGTATGATATGGTGGTACTACATGCACGTATACTGCGTATCCAAAAATTCTTAAATGGGATATATTAGGTTCATGACCCAAAACTAATTGCAGCAGGGAATATTTATGATAATTTATCGGTCTGAGATGAACTAGCATTGTTGCATGCAAAATAGCGTGACCCTAGACAGAAGTGGGCAGCCTCGTTTTCATGAGTAATGTTATTGCTATCAATTGCAGATTTTTAATTAAAGACTCTGCAAGACCATTTTGAGTGTGAACATGAGCTACATGATGTTCCACTTTTATCCCAATTGTTAAGCAATAATTATTAAATGCTTGGGATGAAAACTCAGCAACATTATCAAGTCTATAGACTTAATTGAATTATCGGAAAATTGCGCCCGTAATCGAATTATTTGTGCCATTAATTTTGCAAATGCGAGGTTTCTAGATGACAATAGGCACATATGAAACCATCTAGAAGATGCATCTATTAAGACCATAAAATATTTAAACGACCCACTAGGTGGGCAAATAGGTCCATAAATGTCCCCTTGTATACGTTCCAAAAATGCAGGGGACTCAATTTCAACCTTTGTTGGTGATGGTATAATAATTAACTTGCCTTGATAACAAGAAGCGCAAGAAAATTCATTATTTAAAAGAATCTTTAAATTCTTTAATGAATTCCCATTTGAGTTTTCTATAATTCGTCTCATCATAATTGTTCCAGGGTGTCCCAATCGATAATGCCAAAGTACAAAAGTATTGGAATCAGTAACCTTTTGGTTTATGGTAGAATGTGCCTCAATTGCATTAATTCTTGTCCGATACATGCCACAAGATAAAGATGGAAACTTCTCAAAAACCCTTTTTTGGCCAGAGACATTCTTGGTAATGATGAGATATTCAAGATTATTCTCATCCTTTTCTCAATATTATATCCATTTCGACAGATATCTTTAAAACTCAACAAGTTCCTCTTGGACTTGGAGGAGAACATTGCATTCTCTATGTTAACTATCGTTCCTTTAGGCAGAGTTATAGCAGCTCTTCCAGAGCCTTCAATTAGATTACTACTACCAGAAATTGTAGTAACATCTGCCTTATACATACTTAAATGAGAGGAATTTTTCTTTTTTTTGAATATTGTATGTGTCGTACATGAATCAATTAAACAAATTTATCATAGATTTCTCCGACGAACATTTTATATTGGTTCCAACCTCCTTATTTTTTATAAAGACATAACACAAAGATTTCTTCATTCATATATTCAGGTACCTGAATCTCTCATGAGATTTTATGAAGTGTTACGTCATGTGATCTTCTAGATCACTTGACTCATTTATTATGATTATTTTGATCATTTGCTCATCTTCTTGAAGTTTATTTGAAATCGATTGTCTATACGCTTTAAGTGTACCATAGACTTTGTCCTTCTAGGACTTAATATGAGCATTTGTAATGAGAATATAGTTACTTTTTTTTGGTCAGCAAATGCGTCCGACATGCTTTGCAATATATTGCAGATGAATTATCTTTTATGAACTTCAAGTTCATATTATCTTATTAAAGGACCTAGATGTACACATTATAATTCATTACACGTAATTTTTTCTCAATTGTTTATCTTTTCTCCCCCTCATGTTAGAAAAACTAGCTTGCTTTCTCAATTTTAAAAATCCATCTTTGTGCGTTATGGTGTTAATCAAAATATGCACCGTACAATAATAATAATAATAAGATTGAATTATTTGGTTCCTGACCCCGAACCACAAGTGAGGTAAGAAAATAATATACTTTCGTATATAACGTATATCAAACTGATATACAAAATTTTGTTCTCATAAATAATTATTTAGCTATTAAATGGAGGCACTCAATAAATCATTTTTCTAAACCAACTATGATGTAAACCAACTTATCAAGATGAACTATCTTGAATAAAAAAATTTAAAAATTATGCTCTAAATCAAATTATTGAGCAAGTTACCCCGCAAAATACCATATTGCAGGTTAATAATAATCGCACATGTAACCATCTTATATCTGCATCTTATGTGGTATACATGGCAGGTGAATGAGCCCATATTCACCTTTTATATTTCCAGCATTCATGGGATTCAATCCCAGTTTTAGTTGATTTACCAATTAATGAGAACAAGCAATATAAGAGAATTCGTAAAGAACTTTCTAGTTCTTTTAATATTTACCCATGTGAATTTTCTATTATTTTTTCACATCATACTTAAATTGATATGTCTAAACCAATTATGCCAACTGAATAAATTACCAGTATTGATAATCTTCAGATTTATACCATGATGTGTGCAATATGAATTTTATATCAATAAATATCCACTTCATTGTGGTATTCATTTATTTGTGTAGTACATACTGGAGAACAAAGCGGGTAGCTTTTCACATATATATTACCCAGCTACAAGTTGTAGTAATATAAGATATTAAAATTTTCCTTTATTTATAGTCTCAATATAATAAATTATTTTCGTGTATACTTTGGAAATTAAATAAGTTTCTTTGAGACTTACTACAACACAATACCTTATTGGTAATCAATTGTGTTTCTCCAAAATAGTAATAATTGGCTCTTCTAGAGCTCTCAATTAATTTGGTACTACCATATATTCATCAACATACATATGATGAATATCTCCTTTAAGGAGAAAGTTATACCATTATGGTCATGGTCAAAATTAAATGCAAGATATGTTTCTTGCATTATTGTTGTCCTTTAATAATCACACTGCAAAAATATTTTAGCGTACAATAGGTACATGACCAATGATAATTCATGCCATAATAATGATATTATTTTCTTATATCATCTCAAACCTCGTTCTAGAGGTGAGTGTGGTATATTCACTACCACTAGTATGTTCATCTATATTCTTCCAAGAATGAACATATATTCATAAATCACATGTTGTCACATTCAAATTATGAATGGACCATAATCCTTATGTCAAATCGATGACAAATATTACTTTCACATAGTGAAGGATTATTTTGAGAATCCTTATTATTCTCATTATCACAATGAAGGCGAAATTATAATTCCGTCTATTGCCATGTCCACATCCATTGATACCGTCACGGTAATAATTTTGTCTTCTTTCAGACTTACCACATATTGCTATCACATTCTCTTAAGGGAATGAGAATGGAGCAAATTCAATGGGACGGATTTTCACTTCTTGTGCTCACGATCATATATAACTTTGATCATGACAAGACAGAGAAATTTTTTACCACTTCCAGTGGTTATAATTTCTTACTAAATCCATTAGAGTTATAATCAAGCTTTGTTGTCTTTGCTTGTATATTAAATTAAATTATAGAATTTCAAGAATTTAAAAGAGAAAAATAAAGTAAAATACTTACCTAACAATATCTCTTATAAAAGCAACTTCAGATTAGTAGTTAATAATCACAAGAAAATATCAATCAAGTTTATAAACTATGTTATGCGCTTTAATTTATTATTAGATTTTGGTCGGTCCAACTATCCAATCAAGAGAAAATTTTCATGCTTATAAATAGTAAGCTATTTTAGCACTACACAAATTAGTAATCTAATCAATTCACTATAGGATTAGTAGAAACATTTACGTAATAATTATTACCACAAATAAATATGTCATGATATCTTTTATCAATTTTAGCATATATATATACCTAAGAATTGCTCTGGAATTAATCTCACCTTTCCACGATAAGATATTTCATTTTTTTTACTCCATAAGATAATATCCAGTATATCTTTATTGGGAAGAAGACAAAACCCGACTGACGCAAATAATCTCAATTAGTTAGAGACTCGTCCTGATAACGTGCAATGAAATAAAAGCAATTTAGTAAAACATGAACAAGAAATAAAAGTAATTTAGTAAAATATGAACAAGAAATAAAAGCAATTTAGTAAAACATGAACAAGAAATATAGATAGAGAGAAGGAAGACATTTTTTTCTTCAATTGTATGTATTTTCCTATCTATTACAAGGCTTTTATATAGGCATACAAAGTGAAAAAAATATGTCATGGAATATGTCATTCAACATACAAAATATGTCACTGAATATGTCATTAGACATTTGAAATGAAGATCATGGAAGAAAATCAGACATCCACCATAATGTGATATTTATCGTAATATTAAGTACGTTTTAGTTGTAGCTTTAATATTTTTCTTCTCCCTCTTTTTTTGCAATCCAAATATTAAAATGATAAAAATTATATTCTCATCTCTTTTTTAACGGATGTCCCCGAAGTAGGGGTGTTCATGGTTCGGTTTGGATCGTTTTTTCCCTAAAAAAAACTGAACCAAGTAAGTCGGTTTTTCAAATATTAGAACCAAACCAAATCAATTAAGTCGGTTTTTTTCGATTCGATTTATGTCGGTTTTTCGGTTTTTTCGGTTATTTGTCGGTTTTTTCTTAAATACACATATTCTGACGACCACATTTTAAATGTGACACTATCAAATCAATTGTCATTTGAGAAATCTATTATTTACCAAGATATATTGACGATAATTGAATCAAAATAGTGATGAATAATTTAAGGACTTAGTTAAAAATATGTTATTTTTAATACGAAATGGATTCTAAGACTAAACAAAAGAAAACTACCAATCAAACTATAATGTAAAGGTAAAGAACTATATTAAAAGTGCAAACTATTAACATTTACCATAAATTTTTTGAAACTTTGTATAACAATATACATATATATATATGTGTGTGTAATAATAAGTTTGAAATAGATACTCCTATAGACCAAACTAAATTTAATCGGTTTTTAAAATTCAAAACCAAAACCAAACCAAACAAAAAAGTATCGGTTTTTTTGGTCGGTTTGGTCTGGTTTTCGGTTTGGTTCGGTTTTTCGGGTTTTTATGAACACCCCTATCCCGAAAGGACTATTTGTTTATAACTTAATTAATCCTCTGTACAATCTTCTGTAATCTTTCGGTAAACAAATATAATTACTCCGACCAAAGTATTATATTGTCTTAAACCAGGACATTGAGGGGTTTCCGCATTTTGAGATAAACTCGTGACCAACCTAATCATTTTTCAGTTGCGAGAACCGAAATAATAATAATAATAGAGCTAGTTCTCCTTTTCCTTTTTTTATTTTATTGCTGAGTTATTCTAATCTGTTGGTAAATATAACATGACAAGAATGATTTGAGTTCATAGATAGTTGGTAATTTTGACTTGTGCGATAAAGTAATTTTTATATCAATATCACGTTTCACCATCATGTCATACAACAATAAAAATTCATATTAATTAAACATACACGTAATAAGTAAGGTTTATTTTCTCAAACTATGAAGATTTTATTGTGCTTACACAAAATTGTGCAACTCCTTGCAATAATAGCTTCGGTTTAGTTGCTTGCTACTTTTGGGCACTTTCAGCCCAGGTTTGCATCAATTTTGGGGAGAAATTCAAAAATAGCCAGATTTACCACTGGTCGTTGAAAAATAGCTAAATTTTAAAAGTCATCGAAATTTAACCACTTTAAATATGAGTGAAAACACTGTTCAAAATCCGGAAAAATACGCCCGCAAATTTTACGGGAGTTCCAGCATAAGTATGCTTGAACTCCCGTAAATTTTACGGGAGTTCCAAGATAACTATGCTGGAACTCCCGCAAATTTTACGGGAGTTCAAGCATAATTATGCTGGAACTCCCGCAAATTTTACGGGAGTTCCAGCAAGTATAATTGTCCAGTATAATATACTGGAGTTTGGACCACTGGTGCTCCAGTCTCCCGCAAATTTTACGGAGTTAGCAAAGTATACCGGTCCAGTATAATATGCTGGAGTTCGTACATAAATGCACCAGAACTCCAGTATATTATACTGGACCGGTCCCTGTTGCAGCAAAATAGTGGCTATTTTTCATTGATTTGGTAAACGCTGACTATTTTTCATTGACCAGTGTAAAAACTGGCTATACCATAATATTTTAACTCAATTTTGCCATCTGCGAAAGAATACCATGAAACAGTCCTAAAGTTAAATTTCCAATTTAAGCGCTGCAAGGTAAAATAGGTGGACACATGGCTACTCGAGGCAAAAAATAAATGAAGTCGGTAAGATAAAAATGTGAAAATTCTTCGGAAATTAATCTTTACTTGTCCAATGATGAGTCTCCAATAATCGACAGATAAATAGAGCATGAAAAAGAAGGGAAAACTATATAGTATAACTGCTTTAAAAAATAATAACTTGCAAAATATTTTTTTTGTATATTCATTTATAATGTACAGTATGTATATATATATCATACTATATTATAAGTATGAAGCCCAAATCAAAAGATTGAAAGACTAAAATAACCCTATAAAATTAGAAGACTATATTACCCTTCGGTAAAATCAGTATCTTAACTTGACATACGTTAGCCAACCTCATATTTGCTACAGTTTTTTTTTTTTTTGGTTGAAGAACTTGAAAAGTTCCATTAAATAATTAAACGTATACTAACTCAATTAATAAATACATAAACGAAAAGCAAACTCCACCGGGAAATAAAGAGTCATAAGAAGACTGTTCTTTGACGACTAAAATACTTTTTAGCATTTCCTTTCTTTTTGCAGACAAAGAAAGAAATTAAGAGATGGATGATAAGCAAGCAATTAGCAAAGCTGTTGGAGGCAAATATCCATCAGATTCAATTCCCACTACCATCCTCTCGCTAGCGTAAGAAGTTCAGCACAATATTAATTGTAAGGCTACAATCTCTATATACCATAGTCAATGAACATTTTAAACATGTTTTATTATTTTTGCACATAACGTTTTAGTTTTATCATTCACATATTGTTCTTGTACTTCTTATTAGTTGTTTCTACTTTATGTAAAGAGAAGATTGGGATTTCTTTTAAGGGGAGGTATTTTTTATTTCTTGAAAATATTATGATTTCAAAACATCTGAAATTATAGGTAATTTCTATGGGTGAATTTTTTTAGCAAAAGAATTTCGAGTTCTAGAAATAGTCTGCCAAGAAAGTATATAAGAAGGTAAAAAACCTACCCAACAATAATTGACTGTGTAAAAAAATTATAAAGAATGTTAATAATTTCATCAGAAGTGACATATTAGAATTACAAATTTAAAATTTCAAAGGATTTTAACAAAATATTTCTACAAGTTAATTTAATAAAGATATGACACATTGTTTCAATTTGATTTTCGTTAACGTTGAGATCTTTTGTTTTATCAACTTTATAATGACGGTGAATTTTGTAAAATTAGCGTTAATGTTCTTTCATAGAAATGTATGACAGTTATAAACTATTAAGTCAAAGATAAAGCAATAGAAACAAATTAGAGTACATTATATGAAGCGAATTGAATTAATATGGAATTGCTAACAACAATAAATAAAAAATGGGTTGGGAAAGAAGATAAAATAGCAATCTTTATTACTTTTTCCATTCACTTTTACTGGCATGTATACTAAAAATAGATTTTCATTTTACTTATATCAAGAGAATGACAAATATTTTTTTTCCGTTATACCCACACAGTATTTATTACTCATTTTAAATCATTTTTTCAAATCCAATAAAATATGCACCAATTAATATGGGTATCATGATAAATTATGCACTTCATTTATTATTTCTTAAGGGACGTAAAAAGTCAAAACGTGCCAAGTAAAAGTGAACGGAAGGAGTATTATTTATTGGTGCAACCGTTTTTTCTTATTTTTTACTCCCTCCGATCCAAAATAAGTAATTTTTTGGCCTTTTTTTTAGTCCAAAATAAATAATTTTTTCAGATTTGCTAATTAATATTATTGCTGTCATGTGCACTGAATTAAAGAATATGGGATACTAATGACAAACAAAATGGAATGTAAAACTGTCAAACTTCATCTCCTTCCCCCCCTCCCCCCC
>MU717661.1:37579-49378 GCA_026770625.1 Nicotiana glauca
GGGGGGGGGGGGGGGGGAGAAATATTGAAAGGAAAAATTCAAGTTTACTACTCGGTTTAAACTTCTGAAATTTTAAGGCTTTTCATTTCTAAAACAATTCAGAGATTATAAAAGATTTAAGATTGCTAGTTTTAAGTGTTTGATTCAAGTTCTGTATGCATCTTGTTTATTGAGTATCATTTGACCTGTATATTGGCCTGAATTTGGCTCAAAACTGGTTTTTCTTTGGCTTAATTCTACTGTTGGATCCTGTTGATTGCTGCTGCTATATACTACCTCACTTCTATACCTTGTTCATTTCCCAGCTACTTTTTTAGTCTCAAATAATGCTTGAAGATTGAATCCAACTGTATGCTCTAATTTGAAGAAATTACTGAATAGTATACATTCTATTGTAGGACTCTTCTTTCTTTAGTTTGATTGTCCAATATGTTTACATAGGTATGTAATTTACTACAATATATCAATTCAAATGTTATTTTCAGTTTGTAGTTAGGATTTGGGAAGTTGCATATGCTGAACTTGAAGGACTGTATAATGGGACTGTTTGTTAGAAACATTTAGTATTTAAATTCATGTAAATTTCAGCATCTATTTCGATTTCCAATCTGTGGTATTAACTAAAGTATAAGTACTCTAACATTCGAAAACCAGCAGGTAGATCATCAGCGTGTGAATAAATGAATGTATGTGGGATTTGAGTTTAAAATCAGTAGGCAGTTCGATTGGACTGTGAGCACGTGATTTTTATCCCATACGAACTATTCCCAAAGAAATCAAAACAAAAATTGTCTTTTTTTTTGTGTGCATTTTTGTGAATTTTCATAGTATTTTATGTCATTATTTGCCTTTGTCCGTGCATGTTTATGTGTTTAAATAAATAAAAAATACAAAAATATGTTGCATTTACATTTAGGATTAATTAAGTAAGTGGTTGTTTTACAAAAATGAAAAGAAATAAAAAAATAACGTACTTTGCATTTCAGTGTTTAAGTGTCAAAATTGTGTGATTTTATTTGGTAGTTAATCATGTGTGATAATTGTTATTAAAATTTAATTAGTATTTGTTGATAGGTTAATTTGGTTTTACAATTTAATTTAGGATTTTAGTTTTGGAAAAAGAAAATTGGAAGAAATAAATAAAAGAGAAAAACCGGACAGGTCCAAAATGACACAGCCCAATTCACACACCCCTTACCCAGCCCAAGATACCCCCTTTTACCTGGTCCAATTTGATCATGCCTAACGACCGTCCAAACGACGTCGTTTCTGTCACGCTCAATCTGAGCCATTGGATTAGATCAATCCAACGGTCCAGATCATCCCTCTTGTAACCCGTATCCAACCCGTTCCCTGTACTCGGTCCAACCCGCCCCCTCATTAAACCAAACGACACCGTATTTGGTAAGCTCCCTGATCTTAGCCGTTGATCTTAATTGATCTAACGGCCAGGATCAAATCCCCTTCCCAGTATATAACTCCCAAACAAACCCCACCCCCCTTAGAACCCCCCCTTAGAACTCCCCCTCTTTGTCTGGCTGCTGAATACTTAAAGTCTGTTAGTGGACTGAATTGAGACATTCCTAAGTGGATTTGTAAAAAGGTAATAGACAACTATTGGTGGGGAATGCTTTTGCTGGTTTTAAGGGTTAAAGATAGGATAATTAATTGTCCACTAAGGCTTAAAATCAGGAGAAAAAGAGATTTGAAAGCTTATAAGATACAAATGAGAATGTGAAAAGGAGGAGTAAGAGTTTAGAGTAAAAAACATTGAGAGAAAAAAGGAGAGAAGCTGAAGACATTCTGTCATACTCACACACACACACTGAAAAACTGGAAGTTTTTTTTTAAAAACACTCTAGAGTTTTTGAGTTCTTTGAGAGTTTTTTTGAGAGCTGGAAATAGTCTGAGTTCTGAAGTCAGTCTGCAATCAATTTAAGATTAGTTTCTGAGACTGAAAAATATAGAAATACATTGAGTTTCACTGTTCCATTGGATCCTTTTGGTTCAGATCGAGTGTGTTAGTTGATTCTGATTTCCCCTCCTAAGTTCAACTCACTGGAATTTCATCTGATATCTGTTGGTCTATTTCTGGTTTAAGTCAAGTTCAATCGAGTCTATTGGGTATTGGTTATTGCTTCTTGGTTTTACAATTGTTTTCGGGCTGTTGGTTGAGAGTGTATTCTGGTTGAAATTGCTTCTGCTGTTGTATTGCTGCTGCTAACTCCTTCTTCTTTTCTTATATTTCAAATATTCAGGTACATATTCGAACCGTGTATTGATGTAGCTTTGAAGTAGAAATGCTGAAATAAAATGCATCATCCATTTGCCTCCTGAAATCTATGTGTTCAAGCTGCCATAATGAGATAGATAATAGACAATTTGTACTTTTTAGGTTCATTTTAGTTTGCATTTACATTGTATAATTAGACTGAAAACTAAGCTATATAACTTGGACTGTAGTTAGACTCTTCAGACTGTTAAAATAATGAGTGTTCATTAGCCATATTGTAATTCAGATTCGCTTGTGTAAATGTAATTTCTGAGAATAGAGGAATGGCTAAGGTAGAAAAATGATTTCGAGCTTTATGATTTTCATGTGTATTGACAGCTACAATTCCAGTAGTTTAGTTTCAGTCTGAAAATAATTAGCCTACTTTGTGCTATCAAATCAAGCTTCTAGTTTGCTGTTTGCCTTTAGCAATATCCAGAAATTCACTAGTAATTAAATAGGTAAGATCAACTGAGCCTTAATCTCGAATGCGAATGTTTCAATTTAAGTAGGTGAATACCATTTTTCTTTGTTATAAATTGCTGAACATCCTTTGAATAACTTGAAGCAAATTCAGTGAACACTTGTTCACATTGAATTGAAGCTTGGTTTGGTTTAACGGTTTGGGATCAACAACCCATTTTCGAGAAGTGTAAGCTTCAGTGCCCTAATGAGCAGCCCAGGTCCTGTTCTGATGCTATGTACGTTTGGGCCTGTTCCAAGGCCTTTGATTGGCCATTTTTTTGATTTAGACCTAGGTACAATTTTCCTTCTGGTTTGCTTTAATCCAGTAACAAATTAATTAGGACTTCTTTTTATTATTAGAGACAAGTAAAAATAGAAGATCATAGTTGCTTTAGATTGGCCCTTTAAATAAAAATAAATGAGATGAGCCTCGCCGAACAAAACATATAAATTGCGGGCCCCTCATTAAATGCTTCTATTAAAGTACTTAGAATTTGGGACGTGCCGTTTAGTGAATTTCACGGCCAGTCTTATCGATAAAAACCTTCACAGGCACCATAAGGCGACGTAAGTTGAGAGAAATAATGAGAGAGTCTTATTGGTGAAAACTTTCACAGGCACCATAAGGCGACGAGAGTTGAGAGAAATGAGAGAGCTCAGATTCTGGTCATCGGGGCTACAATAGATGAAAACCCCTCCACAAACCGACGATAGTAGACTGCCAACCCCAAGAAACTCCGAATCTCTGTAGCTGATGCTGGTCTAGGCCAGTTCTTGGCTGCCTCAATCTTCTTCGAGTCCACCTAAATACCCTCTGTCGATACAACGTGACCCAGAAATGCAACTGAACTCAGCCAGAACTCACACTTGGAGAACTTGGTGTCGACACCCCCTTTTTTCTCCCCTTCTTTAAAAGGAAAGAAAGAAATCGGGTTTACGACATTATGGACAAAACAACTCTTATTACCTTTTGAGGAATCGGGTTATGGTATTTGAAGAGTCGCCACCTAATGATTATAGTGCATTAGGACTCTAAAAGAAGAGAAGAAGATTTTGAAAGAAAACCAGAGTTCGGGTAAGGGCTTGAGATTATCTCGAGGGGAAGGTGTTAGACACCCCTCAAGATCCACTAGTGTGGTTCCCGGCCTTGCTTAGTTGTGACTTTGAGAAGAGTAGGAGCAGACTAGCAAAGTTTACACATAAGAATTACAAGCAAGTTGACAATTTTTGAAAGAAGAATGACACAAGTAAAAGAGAGTTTAGTTTGAAGAAAACATTTAAATAAAGGAAAAGTAAAGAAAGAGGGTCCTAGGTTTAACTATAATATGGATCGTTTGGTGCAATACCCAGCAATCATTCTTACACGTGATATTAACGCACCGTCATCATCTTCATATTCTACCCTTCCCACCCCGTTAAGGTATTTAATCGTGATTAGTCTCATTTACTTATTGCATGCTAGTACCCGTCCTAACCTATCCGCCCCGGGGTATTTAGACTCCTAATCCTAAAGGGAAGAAGGGGATGGAAGCATATATGGAGTTTTAAAAGGACAAAATACTAAGGCGTCAATCAAAACAAATAGCAAATAAGTGGGGTACAAATCAATCACTCAAAGGCTCATACAAACCCCGTAAATCACAACAACAATTAGTTTAGCATGACTTGCAAGTACTGATTTGGTCTTTAAAATTAACGGTGGTCAGATTAGTTTAACACATAGAGTTGGATAACAAGTCCTGCGTGCACTTCCTCCAATAGTCTGGTTGCTTCTCTTGCCTCGACACATCTTAATAATCCCAAATCAAGAGTCTTCCTATAGAGGATCCCCCCATTGTGAAAGAAGTTGTTGGACAATCTCCGAAGTGTTCGTTTCTGAGTAGCATTGGCAAGCTCTGGGTACTCTCCTGTTGTCAGGTATTCTCTGATATCGTGGAACCAAGGTTTCCCGTCGGCTTCTTCCTTAACGTGAGCACAATAAGCTGGCTGGTCGTGAATCTTGACTTGGATGGGGTCAATAAAGTTTGTATCGGGAGGCTGGATCATAGATGATAAAGTGGCTAAGGCATCAGCGAACTCATTCTGTATTCTGGGAACATGCCGAAATTCTTTCTTTCTGAATCTTTTTCTCAACTCCTGTACATGATGCAGATAGGGGAGTATTTTGGAATTCTTGGTTGCCCATTCTTCTCGAACCTGATGTATGAGTAGGTCTGAGTCTCTGATTACTAATAGTTCTTGAATGTTCATGTCAATTGCCAGTTTGAGCCCTAGGATGCAGGCTCATACTCGGCCATGTTGTTGGTGCATGAGAATCTGAGCTTGGCGGATACTGGGTAATGCTGACCGGTTTCTGATACCAAGACCGCTACTATACCAACTCCTTTAAAATTTGTGGCTCTGTCAAAAAACATCCTCCAACCGTCATAGGATTCTGCAATGTCTTCTCCTATGAAGGCTATCTCTTCATCAGGAAAACACGTCTTCAGAGGTTCGTATTCTCCTCCTATAGGATTCTCGGCGAGGTGATCTGCCAAGGCTTGTCCTTTGACTGCCTTCTAGGTAACATAAATGATGTCAAATTCGCTTAAAAGTATTTGCCACTTGGCGAGCTTGCCGGTAGGCATGGGCTTCTGAAAGATATACTTCAATGGATCCATCCTAGATATGAGATAAGTGGTGTAAGCACAAAAATAGTGCCTCCATTTCTGAGCTACCCAGGTTAGAGCACAACAAGTGCACTCTAATAAGGAATAATGAGCCTCGTACAGGGTAAACTTCTTGCTGAGGTAGTAGATGGCTTGCTCCTTTTTCTCCGTCTCGTCATGTTGTCCCAGAACACAACCAAATGCCCCATCCAATACTGCAAGATAAAGTAATAGAGGTCTCCCTGGCTCGGGTGGAACCAAAACTGTGTCGTTGACAAGTATTCCTTGATTCTTTCAAAAGCCTTTTAACAGTCCTTAGTCCATTTAGTGGCGGCATCCTTCTTTAGCATCTTGAAGATGGGTTCACAAATGACAGTGGACTAAGCTATAAATCGGCTGATATAGTTGAGTCTTCCCAGAAAACTCATCATGTCCTTCTTGCTCTTTGGTGGTGGCCACTCTTGAATGGCTTTAACCTTTGACGGGTCCAGTTGTATTCCCCGGTGACTCACAATGAAACCCAATAATTTTCCGGCGGGAACCCCGAATGCACACTTGGAGGGATTCAGTTTCAAGTTGTATCTCCTCAGTCTGTTGAAGAATTTTCTCAAATCTCCCATGTGATCTGCAACTTTCTTGGATTTGATGATGACGTCATCCACATACACCTCAATTTCTTTATGTATCATGTCATGAAAGATAGTGGTCATGGCCCTCATGTAGGTAGCACCGGCATTCTTTAAACCGAACTATATCATTCTGTAACAGTACATTCCCCATGGTGTGATGAATGTCGTTTTCTCTGCATCTTCTTCATCCATCCATATCTGGTGGTATCCAACAAAACAATCAACGAATGACTGCAGCTCATGTTTAGCGCAGTTATCGATCAATATGTGTCTATTTGGCAAAGGGAAATCGTCTTTAGGACTGGCCCGGTTGAGATCCCGATAGTCGACACAGACTCTAACCTTCCCATCCTTTTTTGGTACCGGCACAATATTGGCTAACCATGTTGGATACTCTACCACTCTGAGAACCCTGGATTTGACCTGCTTGGTAACCTCTTCTTTGATTTTCAAACTCATGTCTGGCTTGAACTTTCTGAGTTTCTGTTTGACCGGTGGGCATGCCGGATCTGTCGGCAGCTTGTGAGCCACAATGGATGTGCTGAGGCCGGTCATATCGTCATATGACCAGGAGAATATATCTTCATATTCTTTCAAAAACTCTGTATACTCTTCCTTTTCTGATGGTGACAGGTGTATGCTGATACGTGTTTCCTTGACATTTTCTGCGTCTCACAAATTAATGACCTCAGTTTCGTCTAAGTTAGATTTAGGCCTGTTCTCAAAATTCTCGACCTCCCTAACAACCTCTTCTGGTATTTTGTCCTCTTCTGAATCTATGTCCATTTGTCGCACCGTCTCGTTGCAAGTTACAGTCGTCGGTTCATCATCAAGATATGTAATAGTAATGCTGTGTAGAATAAAGTAGATGGTAGAGAAAATAAATGAGAGCAAAATATAAAGATAAGCTTTAGAAAATGCTTTTGATTAAATTCATAATTGTCTGAAACATCGGAGCTCTTTTCAAAAGTAAAGACAATGCAAAAAAGTAAAATCAACTAAAAGTAAAGTGTGATGCATATGCGTCGTTTAGCCTTGCTACCCCGAGGCTCTCCGGGCACTGGTGGTCCTGATTGACCAATTGGTGAGGTGTTCTCCTTAGTTCACAGCTTGAATGGAAAGGCCTTCCTCCCCATCCTCCTCGAAGATAACACAACAATCCATATTGTCCTCCAGAAACAGGTTCTTCATTACTGCCAGTGGCTCGTCTTCCTCTGATCCATATATAATGTCGGCCGGCTGAAAGGTCTGCTCCAACTGAGGTAAAGGATGCTCCAGTGGGTAGTAGGGACCACGCCACGGTGGCGACCAGTCGTTGAATCCCTTCCAGGTGTATTCATAACCCAGGCTAAAAGTAGTTCCATGCTTCTTCAACTGGATAGGCTTGGTGATGCCCTGGAGATTCTTGCTAAGTCCCTTTCCGGTCTTGTATCTGCTCCAATTCAGAATGCTCTCGATTTTTTTATCCCACCACTTGTCTTTCTCTATGGCGTTGACTCGCTCGATGTGATGGTATGTTTCTCCACCGATTTTCCTTCTACCTCCGATCATTGGGATGGCCTGGCGACTATATATAGGGTTGCTACCGTCGCCATGGATGATTAATTCCTGATGATTCCATTCAAATTTTACAGCCTGATGCAAAGTTGACGCCACAGCCCCAGCGGCGTGGATCCAGGGTCGTCCTAGCAAAAAATTGTAGGACGCTGGTACGTCAATGACTTGGAACTCAACATCGAACCAGGTGGGTCCCATCTGCAGGCATAAGCTAATTTCTCCAATGGTGGACCTCTGAGATCCATCAAAAGCTTTGACACTGATAGCCCCGTCTTTGATCTCGTGCAACCCCTTACCCAATGTCCTGAGAGTTACCAATGGGCAAATGTTAAGGCTGGATCCCCCGTCGACTAGAATCCTGGTGATAAAGTGATCCTCGCATTGCGCAGTGATGTGCAACGCTTTATTGTGACCAAGCCCTTCTGGCGGTATTTCATCTTCGTGGAAGGTGATCTTATGGCTTTCAAGTACCTTACCCACCATGTTTTCCATTTCGCCTCCTGTTATGTTGCTGGGAACATAAGCTTCACTCAGTATTTTCATTAAGGCATTTTTATGTGCCTCAGAGCTTTGTAGAAGAGCCATAATAGAAATCTGTGCTGGCGTTTGGTTCAGTTGCTCGACGACTGAGTACTCTTTGGCATGTACCTTCCTCCAAAGGTCATCGGGTCCAGTTTCAACAGCCCGTCCGGAGGCCTGCTTACTGGACTCAGCCAAGTGTTCCGGGGTGTACACCCTGCCTGTTCGGGTCATGCCCTGCACGACAATTGCTTCCCCAGTATATGTCTTTCACTTCCTTCTAGCCTCAGCTGTGTAGTCCCAATATATGGCATTTGACTTGAACGGGGTCACATCTATCATGGAAACTGGAATTGGTGCCTTGGGAGATAACATAGTGACTTCAAACGGTGTAGGCGCCTTTGGAATCCCGAACTCAACCTCAATTGGTTTTGGCATCTTTGCAGGAGGTGCTTCAAACTCGAGTGGTACAGACACATTTACCACATCACCCTCAGAGGGCTAGATCTGAACAACAATGGGATTGAGGGTAACTGCTGGCTTCTTAGGCTCATCTCCTTCAGCTATCAAGCTGATTGAACCTTTGGGGTCCCAATCATCTTCGATCTCGATCATATGGATGCCTCCACCCTTGTGGTCAGGTAGAGGGTTGTCGCAGACATTAGGAGCGGGCTCCTTTGCTATAATGATCTTGTTGTCAATCAGATTTTGAATCTTGTCTCTCAACGAGCAACACTCATCGATGGTATGGCCTTTCATCCCGGAATGGTATGCACAAGTCTTGTTTGGGTTGATCCACTGGGAAGGGTTTTCTGGAGTTACGGCTAGGATAGGGGTAACGTAACCAGTTCCTTTGAGTTTTTCATATAATTGGTCAATTGGCTCGACTATGGCGATATATTGTCTAGGAGGTTTGCGGTCAAAGTTTGGTCTAGGTCGAGGGAAGATCTGGCGGGTGGGAGGTGATTAGTATGCTTGGTATACATGCGTGGGTTGGGAATATCTAGGTGAGGTGGGCGGATATGTGGGTGGTGGAGGTGATTGGTAAGCATGTGGTGGAATTTGGTAAGTGGGTGATGGTGCGTGGTAGTTTAGGGTAGGTTGATATGTGAGTGGAGCTGAGGGATAGGTTTGGTACTTCATAGGGGAGTTGTTCCTTTGCGCAGCCATTACAGAATTCACATCCTTTTTCTTCGACGAGCCACCAGACTGTAAAGCCTTGTTGGTAGCTTGCAATGCCTCGGGATTAGTGACCATACCATTTTTGATGCCTTCTTCAATCCTTTCTCCCAACTTGATAATGTCGGAGAACTTTTGGCCCTCTATTAGCATCAGCCTCTTGTAATATTGCGAATCCTGAGCACGGATGAAGAACCTGTTCATTTGTTCTTCCTCCAAGGTCGGTCTGACCTTAGCAGCTTCTGACCTCCAACGAGTAGCATACTCGCGAAAGGTCTCTGTGGGCTTCTTCTTGAGATTCTGGATATAGAACACATCTGGTGCATTCTCAGTGTTGAACCTAAACCGATCCATAAAGTCAGACGCTATGTTCACCCAACTAATCCATTTTTTTGCATCTTGGCTAATATACCAGGATAAAGCATCACCCTTCAAACTCCTCATGAACAGCTTCATGCGGATCTTCTCGTCCCTTCCGACTCCTACCAACTTGTCACAATACATTCTCAAGTGAACCCTGGGGTCACCCGTGCCATCGAACGTTTCGAACTTGGGAGGTTTGTACCCCTCCGAGAGCTCAACATCCGGCTGAACACAGAGATTTTCATAATTCAACCCTTCAACACCTTTGTTACCTTTGAAACCTTGGACCCGGCTAGTCAACTTCTTGATCTCAGCGGCCAAATTCTGAATGAGGGAGCTCTTGTCATCTGACTCGACTGCACTGGTGATTGTCTGACTGTAATGCGGTATAGTGTCCACAAAGATTGGAGTGCGATGGTCTTTTGTAGTGTTTTTTGGTTCAGGAATGTGCAGTGGAGTGTTATGAGTGGGTTGCATTGGAGGTTGTGGGATGTTTTGTGGTGGTGCGGGGTTCTGGGTGTTAATATCGGGAGTGGAAATAGTGATTGAAAAGCTTGCCAGGCTTCTAACTTGGTCTAATTCCTCTCATAATCTTAGCAAAGTTTGCTCCAGATGAGCAGCAGTCTCTTTGGTGATCGCAACATTCTGAGAAGTTTCTTCAAGTTCCTTCCTAGCGCTTGTATCTCCCATTTGCCTTTGTTACTATTTCTGGTAGGACTCGAAGAAGGAGGAGGTGGAGGGCCCTTGGATCTTGTTGAGTATGCTGATGGTGCCAGAATGCACGAACTAACCTTTAGGGAGGGGAATAAAAATAAAAGAAAAACAAAAAGGTAAAAAGTTAGTGCGGATTATGATAAATAATATTGCAATATTTAAACACATTGTACGGGAATATAAATCGCTTCCTAATTTGGGTTCCTCATTGTGCCAGAGGTAGGCCTAGCGACAAATTAAATTTGGAGAACTTATTATGCTAAATGCCTTATTTTATTGATAAAACAAGACGAGTCTTAAAACAACTGAACGATAAAAGATGTCACTGATGGCCAGTGGCCTTATTACATTCCTAACAGCAGATAAGCTCGAGCTAAATGTCCGCCTGCACTTCCTTTAGCATTCTGACAGTCTTCAACTCTTTTTAAGAACTTCCCTTCCAACTCCAGTAGACCTCGCTCCAGATACCCCAAACGGTTGTTGGCGTTGACAGCCATATCCTTCCATTCGTTGATCAGCTTCTTGTGGGCTTCTTGTATTTAACCGATGTTCATTCTCACATTCTCTCATCCTTTTGCGCAATTGATTGTATTTGACTTGCGCTTTAGTTTTCTTGTCAATAATCCTATGACCGTGGACGAATCCTGGACGACCCAAACCAATGTGATCATCTTCCAACCAACCTGTATAGTGCAACACACATCCGGCATGATACCTGACTGGTTCGATAGACTCCCTCCCTAAGAATAGCTTGTAGTGCCACATATGCTGAGCGTGACACCTGCGCGGGCTATCATCATCTTGAAAGTCAGCCCTGAAATGACTCATTTTCTCTATCCTGGGTATGATTTGTTTCCTTCCGGCTTGCCTCATGACTCGGAGGGGGACGTAAGGATGAGTTCCCCTCAGGCCAATGAGTATGAGGAATGGTGCGTCTCGCGAACGGATGATAAACTCCCCTGTTGGGAACCACTCGAACATCCACTGAATTTGCTCTTCTTTTAGATTCTCGAATAATTCTAACCATCCATTGGCGTCCTCTGGCTGAGCGAACATGTTGGGCATGAAGTTCATTCGCTTTGGGTGATGAAAAGCGATATGGTAATCCCAATCCCTACGGATAATTTCCTGCCTGTAGTCGCCTTTCTGAAGGTGTTCTAGGAGCCAAAGTTGAAGCAGCATATTACAACCCTCGAAATGTGGAACCCCTTGTTGGCACTTTCCCAAGGCTCGGTAGATTTCAGCGATGATCATGGGCACTATGCTGAAAGACTGCCCGTCGATTCCCTCCATTAAGGTCTTGGTCACCATGGCTAGTGTGGTGTGGATCCTAGCCTTCTTCATGGGGAAAATTCTCATTCCCAAGAAGAAAAACATGAACACAAACACCCTTCTATGTATATGTCCCAAAGAAGTGAGGGAGAATTCGTCCATGTAGGTGCGATAGGACTTG
>MU717661.1:51327-73610 GCA_026770625.1 Nicotiana glauca
AAAGGAAAGACATGAAGAGTCAAGTTAGTATTTGTGATGAAATAATCAAGGGCATGAAATAAATGCGATTAAGTAAGAAATAAAGTCACAAAAGCAAGTAATGGTAAAAGCCTAAAAGAATCCCCAGCAGAGTCGCCATGCTGTCGACGCCCCCTTTTTTCTCCCCTTATTTAAAAAGAAATAAAGAAATTGGGTTTATGACATTATGGACAAAACAACTCTTATTCCCTTTTGAGGAATCGGGTTATGGGATTTGAAGAGTCGCCACCTAATGATTATAGTGCATTAGGACACTTTAAAAGAAGAGAAGAAGATTTTGAAAGAAAACCAGAGTTCGGGTAAGGGCTTGAGATTATCTCGAGGGGAAGGTGTTAGGCACCCCTCAAGATCCAATAGTGTGGTTCCCGGCCTTGCTTAGTTGTGACTTTGAGAAGAGTAGGAGCAGACGAGCAAAGTTTACACATAAGAATTACAAGCAAGTTGACAATTTTTGAAAGAAGAATGGCACAAGTAAAAGAGAGTTTTAGTTTGAAGAAAACATTTAAATAAAGGAAAAGTAAAGAAAGAGGGTCAAAGGTTTAACTATAATATGGATCATTTAGTGCAATACCTAGCAATCATTCTCACACGTGATATTAACGCACCATCATCATCTCCATATTCTACCCTTCCCACCCCGTTAAAGTATTTAAACGCGATTAGTCTCGTTTACTTATTGCATGCTAGTACCCGTCCCAACCTATCAGTCCCGGGGTATTTGGACTCCTAATCCTAAAGGGAAGAAGGGGATGGAAGCATTGTGAGCAAGTGATTTTTGCCCTATATATGAGTTATTCCCAAAAATTCAATCAAAATAATTTTTTTTTATTTTTTACAATTTTTTGTGCATTTTGGTGTCATTCTCTGATAATTGCTGCATTTTATTTGTGCATAATAATTCATATTAAAAATACCAAAAATACGCATTTGCATTAGGAATTTAATTTCACATTTTAGTATTAAGTAGGTATTAATTCATTTTAAAACAATTTAAAGAAAATCACAAAAATAGTTCTTAGGCAATTTTAATTGATAAATGTTGCATTCATCTTTAAATATTAATATTAAATAATTTTAGAAGTTAAATAGTTTAATTAGGTTTTGGTTTAATTTTTACAAATTCAGAAAATACAAAGCAAAAATACAAAATACAAAAAATAAAAATAAATACAAAGTTACAAAGTGGGAAATAAAATACATAAATAAACAAAATAAATGGAATACAAAGATTATCCCACCCGGTCCAACCCCCTTCAGCCAAAACTACGTCGTTTCATATCACTAAATCCAGACTGTCCATCGCTCAATCCAACGGCGTATAATTGGTCTTCAATGTTTAATAAAAATATCCAAAATCTAATAACCCTAAAAAACAACACAAACCCTCCTCCTCGTACAATACACCCCCCTGTAAAGTCAGTAACGACCACCCTATCTCCGCTATGTCTCCACCTTTCTCTACCACATCTTCGTCGGCCGCCGCTGGACGAAAATCGTCACCGCCGGCGGCGTAGCTCCAAACGAGCCCAAATTTACACCACCAAACCTTCTCTTCCTCCTCTTTCCATTCCCTCACCTGGTTTCCCTTGAATCACAACCAAAGTGTTCGAATCTTAATTTTAAATTTTTCGGCGAAAACCTCAACTCGTTTAAAGGCTCCCAAATTCACATCATAGGTTCCTCCCGTCATCCTCTCTCTGTATCTCACCTCAGCTTCTCCCGAATCAGGCCCCATCATCTCGAATATTAGTTTAAAGGTCTGGGCCCAAACTTCATCCCTTCACAACTTGACCAAAATCATGCCAAATGGTCTCCTTGACCCCCTCGACGCGAATTCCTAACAAGTCCAAGCCAAACAGGGCGAATTACACATCTAGGGTTATACGGGTCAGCTTGCTTTGAGAGATTTCCGGGGTCGAGCGACTTCTACAGTAAGAATTCTTTTTGTTTTGATTTGGTTAGTTTAATTTCTCCTTCTTCTTCTTCTTCTTCTCCGTTCAATTTGGTTGATTTATGGAAATTCTGATTTCATGCCTGCTTGAGTTTAATTCTGTTTTGACTCCTTAGTTTAGTTAATAATAGGACTTAGGCTTTGATTTATCATTATCTTAACTAATTAGCCGGATAAGTTTTTTTTATTGATCATACTTTAATAATAGTAGTGATTAGTCTGAATTCAATAATAGTGTTGATGCTTGTTCCTTCCTTTTCTGTTCTGTTCTTATTTGATGATGCTGTGTTCGTTTATCTAGAGGTTGATTGCTATTTTCCCTTGGTTGAATTAAGGATCAATTTGTAGTTTGGTTTAGTTTAGAATTGTTGAACTTGATTGGTTATAGCTGAATTAGTGTTGAGTAATTAGTTTAAACTTCATGAATTGTCTAGACTAAAGTTGAATTTTATGGAATAATTAACTAAGGTGCATGGCTGGGGTAATACAATAATTTCAGGGAACCTCAGGGGTAGTTTGGGCATAGGAAAAGGGCAGGTTTATCAAAAATAGTAATTACAGAAATAATATAAGGGTAGTTTAGGGATTTTAAGTATAGAAAAATTATAATAGAACCCCCTAGGACTTTCTAGAAGGGGTTTTGAACTGAAATTCACAAAATAGGTGTAGTAACTTGTAGTGCAAGTTAGAAATAAAAGGTGAAAAGCAGAAATTACATAGGGACTAAAAGGTAAAATAAAAATTTGAAATTCCCTCCCAAGTGTGTCTATAAATAGGCAGTCATTCTGCCTTGTTTCACAAGTTGGGGAACCCAATTCCCCCCCCCCCCCAAAATCCCCTCAATCTTTGCAGAATCTGAAATTTAAAATTCAGATCTGAACTTCTTATATTTTTAGCTTCCTTTATATAGAAAAATCCAAAAAAAAAAACAATCAAAAAATCAGTAAAAAACTCAAAAAATACTGTTCCATTGGATTTTCAATTGAATTTCAATTTTTGAAGTTCAAATTTGGTATCTGTGGATCAGAGGCTATTTGAAATCAATTTGAGTAGTTTCAGGGGGTTTCATTACCCTGTTTTGGCTGGTTTCACTGTGCCTTTGATTGCTGAAGTATCTAGGATCGTTTTGAGGTCATCTCTCATTAGTTTTGGGGTTTAATTGAGTTGACATTTGGTTGAGATTTGTTTTTTCGAGTTTCAGAAGTTTAAAAATTCAATTTCGAATTTATTTGGGTACATTCAAGTAGTTTATGTGATTCTTAGTACTGACTGGTTTTATCAAATCCTCCTAGATTTTTGAATTGGTTTTGGGCTATTTGATCTCTGTTACTCGTTGTTGCTGACCTCTCCTCGTTCTGTTGTGATTCAGGTACACATTTCAAGTTGACATTGATGTATCTCCCTCCTGTTGACAACGTGAATAAGAAGCTGAAATTAATTTTCTACTTTAAATCTCTCGTTTCATTATATTTAAATCATTATATTGAGATTCTGTGTTTGAGTGTTGTAATTACATTTAAAATGACTGATTGGACTGTGAAGCTAGTTTTCACATTGTGTGTAGATGAATAGGTTCAATTTAGTATAGTTCAAATCCTCTGATCGGTAATTACATGTTATAGTAAAACTAAGCTCATGAATTGTTGGTTTTAGCTGAAGTATAGTTTAGTTTGATTGGATTAGTTTTAATTTTTGAACTTAGAAAAATGACTGATAATTACATTCATGAACTTTTTTGGATCCTTGTAATGCACTCTCATTTTGTGTAATTAACTCTAGTGCTCCAATTTAGCCAATAGTGATAGTTTGACTTAGATTAAAAATAATTGATTTATATTAATAATGTTGTCAAATTCACGCTCCTGTTTTAGTTTTCAGTATTAGTGATATTTAGGCATTTATTGGAAGATAAAGAGTTAAAGTGATATGAACATGAAATGAATCTCAAATGGTCAAAAGCCAACTGATTTAGATAAGTGCAATGACATTCAAACAGATCTGCCAGCCCAGGGATTCGATCAGGTGATCTTCCTCACTTGATTTGATCAGCCCGTCCGATTTGGGCCGGTCCCAGGCCCAACTTTAAAATCTCTTACGAATGTGTTCAGTATGTCGTATAAAGTGGCTTGGGCTGTTTGGTCCCAAGACTGAAATAGCAATAGGTTTGTTAGTGTTTACATGGTTGGCTGTAAGTTTTAAGTTAGGTAGTGGGTTCAAGCTAAAAGGTGCATTCCTTTTGTTTGGGCCCGGACTTGAACTTGAAACCCAAGCTCTAATATTAATCGATTAGGATTTTTTTAGAGACAATATATAAATAGAAAATTTAGTCACTTTAAATTGGCCTTTAATAATAAAAATGAGACGAGCCTCGCCAAATCAAATACATAGTTGCGGGGCCCTCATTAATCAGTTCGGGACGGGCCGTTTAGCGAATTTCACGGCCTTCCTAAAAGATAACAATACTCTAGTCGCTTTAGGCGCGCTTTAATTAAATGTACCTTCATAAATACGTATGTGCATTTCATGCGACTCAAATCCAAATCCGAAAATGTTGAATAAGAATGTGTCGAGGATCCAGGTGCATTTCATGTGACGTGATCCGAAAACATGTTCTTAAATGACTTTCCCTTTCTTAAATAAGATGACTCAAGCGGTAATTAATTCTAAAATTGCACAAATAGGGTAACATGTATAAAAATCAAATTTTAGCCAAATATAGCAGTTGAGCGACCGTGCTAGAACCACGGAACTCGGGAATGCCTAACACCTTCTCCGGGTTAACAGAATTCCTTACCCGGATTTCTGGTTCGCGATTGTTAAACAGAGTCAAACCCTTTCCTCGATTCGGGATTCAAACCGGTGACTTGGGACACCATAAATCTTCCAAGTGGTGACTCTGAATCTTAAATAAAAAAACGAATCACGTTTCGATTGTCCTTTAATTGGAAAAACTCTTTCTTTATTATATCCCTTCCCCGGGGTATAGTAAAGCCGAAAGCTTGGAAAAAGGAGGTGTGACAAGCATATATGGAGTTTTAAAAGGACAAAATACTAAGGCGTCAATCAAAACAAATAGCAAATAAGTGGGGTACAAATCAATCTCTCAAAGGCTCATACAAACCCCATAAATCACAATAACAATTAGTTTAGCATGACTCGCAAGTACTGATTTGGTCTTTAAAATTAACGGTGGTCAGATTAGTTTAACACGTAGAGTTGGATAACAAGTCCGCATTAGGCAACCCGGATCCAGTTGTCAGATTTTAAGGTATTTTAAATAAGTTATTCAGAAAAACACTGATTTCAAACAAGAGCCTAATGTAGAGGAGTTAAAACAGAAAGTTGAAAGTTGCAGAAGTTCAGAAATGACTTTGAAGTTAGCATATTTGTTTGAATGAGAATATAGTAGACTTGTGAAGAGGAGTTTTGAAAGTGAAAATACCTTAAAAGTAAGAGTGAGTTAAAAGATAGGTTCAAGAGATGATTAGAATTTAGGCAGAAGATCTAAAGGAATTGTTTCAGAAGAAAGACGCAAGTTTGAAAAGTTTAAGAGCATTGCAGATTTATAGAATTTTAAAAGTATTACAGGTTTATAAGAGTTTTACTAAAATGTTACGTTAAAGGCCAATTGACAGGTTGCTGTTGCTTAAACCTGAATCAAGCGAGTTTGAGACGAACCCCTATAGGCATGATATCTATAGCTGATTTTAAGCGTTGTTATTAACTGGTGAAAGAACAATTGTTTGACTACCCTATAATTTGCTTAACGCATATGCACTTCCTATAAACACAGTTTCTATATGCAACCGATTTACATGAATATTAAGTCCTATAGGCAGGATTTCTAATGATGTTCAAGATGATTAAACATTGGTCTTATAGACATGGTATCTAGGCGACTGATTTAAACATTAAACTATAGGTATGATATCTAAGTGATTAAAAACATTAACCTATAGGCATGGTATCTACCCTTGATGCAAAAAGTAAACCCCTCCCACACCCTTTTTTACTATATCTCCCCGAGTTCTTGTACAAAGATTATTTACAAATCAAACTGAAATTAAAGATACATCAAAAGCTAACGGCTGGATCCAAGCAGCCTAATTCAATCTTGATGTCCAATAACATGCGTTTAACCAATTCCGGGATCCAGATTTCCAAAGCGTTCCCAAAGTGTTTCAGAGTTCCAAGTAGGCTCAAGGACTCCAGGCAGTGCTTACACTCTGGATAACAATTAGAACAGAATAGTGCAAGTGTGGAATTTCCAGCCCTTAGGCATCCAAGTTCAGAGGGAGCTCCAGGGTCCAAAGCATGGCCTAACAAAGGGAGGCAGAACTTAAAGAACTAAGAATGAGTGTAGAGTGAGGGGATTAGAGGAAGCCAAAGCAAAGGATGGCCATACCCAGCCATAGGTAAGACTGGCACACCCATGACCCTTTACTTAATTCAAGCAAATAAAGAGCAGACTTTCAGAAGTCAGATAGGGGTCTGGTGGTGATTATGGCACCACCAGACCCTAGTCAAGGCTCAACACATAAAAGGGATTAAGGGAATGGGATCACATGAAAGCATTCACATAAGAAAAGCATAATAGCACTTTAAAGATGCAGAAGCATGAAGAAAGGTTTAACAGACTAATGAATAGTCACACAACGCAAGAAAACATGTAGTGAGAGGTTATGTAAAAGGGAGAAGTAAACACATAGTTTTGGGAATCAAGATTTAAATTATAGAAACCTACCAGTTTCAAGTTCCAAATGACAGAATAAACAGAGCAGTAAAACAGCCAAAAACGCTTCAACAAACACTTTGAGGAAAGCAAAAAGAGATTCCAAAGTCTAGCCTTGGCTTTCAGCCGGCTAGTCAGAACAATAGAACAAGTAAGAAGAGAGGGCTTTGAGTGTGTGTGTATTTTTTGAACTCAGTTGTTCGTCCCCCTTCTAAAGAAAAGAAGTAGGGTATTTATAGTTTGAAAACAGGTGGTAAGTAAGGCAAAATATAATTCAATACCAATCAGAATCAATTAGAAGAAGGGAACTCCTTTAATTAAGGAATTCGAATTTGAATAGGAGAGAGCAGAGTTGTTTTTTTTTAAGAAAGAAAATCAAGAACACATTGTGTAGTAAAGGGTAAATACATAGGAGAAGATTTTTAAAAATACACGGTTAGATAAATAAGGTAAGGGTAAAATCAATCAATCACATAGTAAATTAAGGAATTAAAGACTCGAACTCAATAATGAATTATGTCAGAAATTGGTCCAAATTAGACGAGGAAAGAATCAAATAAGCTCATATAGAAATCAATTCAAAACTTAAGGGTTGTTTAGAGAGAAAAAGGTCTGATTATAAAGAGTGCATAAATTTAAACATGCGAGGCTAGAATTATACGAACAGTGTAGTCATGTGTTCAAATAGAAGAACATAGACATGCGAGAAATCAAGAGGTCTTGCAAAGCTTAGCAAGAATCAGAAACATGAGATGAATTTAGGGTTTTGAAATCAGTCAAGAAGCAGCACAAGAATCAAACAATCGTGCACAAATGGTTGAAAAACCCCCAAAATTTAGGGTTTTTTTCCCCATAGCTTACATGCAAAGACGAAGCATAGAAGATCAGTCAAAATAAACTCAGGAAAAACCCAAAGAACACAGACAGTTCATGGAAGCAAACACAGTAAAAGGAATCCTTAGAAACCCTAGGAAAATACAGTAAAGAAAATACACAGAAAACCATAGTGAAAGCACTTAGCAAAGTAAAAATATAAGATATAGCAGTAGAACAAGTATAAAAAATCACGAAAACCCTAAGTTTTAAAAAGATGAACATTTTTTATAACAAAAAATCGAAAAGATGTGAAAAATACTTTAAAATCTTAGAAAATAGCAAGGATCTAAATCAGATCTTAGAGAGAAACAAAGAAAACCTCGAGGGCTTAGGGTTTCAGAGAAAACCCTAGAAAATGAGAAAGGCCTGGAATGGGCTGGTCCTGAGTCGGAGATGGACTCACAGGGCTAGGACTCGCCGGAAAGGGCCATCGAACTTGAATCGAAAAGATTTTGAGCCGGGGTCTTCAAAGTCGGACTCTGAAACCTCGATCAAAAGAGCATAAAGGTATGTGGGGGTAGGTACAGGCTACCCAGGGCCTAAGATGCCATGGTTTCCGGTGACATACGGTGGAAATCGGTGGGAAAGAGGCTAGGGTTTCAGAGAGGATTTGACAGAATATGAGAGGATGAGAGTTTAGAGGCGACTATTTTGTGAGAAGTGATTAGGGTTTGGGGGTTGGGCTGAGTTAAAAAGGTAAGGGCAAACGTGGACTGTTGATTAAAACAATCAACGGCCACGATTTAAAATGGAGTCCGGGCGAATTCGTTTTAATCGGGTCTGGGTCGGGTAGGAAACGAAATTGGGTCATTTAATTAGGGGGGTGGATTGGGGTGCAGATCAGGCTATAATTAAAAGTAAAATGGGCTACAATTGAAATAGCCACTTTTTCCATTTTGAATTTATAAAAATTGTAAAAGCTGTTTAAAATTAAGATTAAAAATACTGATTTAATAAAAAATATGTAAGTGTTAATTTAAAAATATTGGGAATGATTTTGTGATTAAAAATGTTATTGAATCGAGAAATAGGCTAAAATTGCAATTTCATGCAATTTTAGTTTAAAAATACCAAATGGACTTGTAAAATTATGTAAAAATCATGTAAATTATATTTTTTGTGTAGATGTGAAAATAAAAAAAATTATTCAACCAACTGACGAGTTTTGGGAATAATTATTGGATTTTATAGTACAAAATAGGCCCTAAACTAGTTTTAAAAATCTTTAAAAATTTTGAAAAAATACCAAAATATTTGGGGATGCTTATATATGCATATACATGCTATTTTGAAAGTATTTTGAGTATTAAAATACATAGGGAAAAATTGGGTATCAACACTTGGCATATAACTGACTATCCCTCAAAGTCTGAAGAACCACTTTAAGGTGTTGCTCGTGATCCTCCTGGCTGCGGGAGTATATCAAAATATCATCAACAAAGACTATCACGAACGAGTCCAAATAAGGTCTGAACACTCGGTTCATCAAGTCCAAAAAAGCTGTTGGGGCATTTGTCAACCCAAACAACATGACCAAATACTCGTACTGCCCGTACCGAGTGCGAAAAGCTGTCTTAGGGACATCAGATGCCCTAATACTCAACTGATGGTAACCAGATCTCAAGTCTATCTTTGAAAATACCTTGGCACCCTGAAGCTGGTCGAACAAATCGTCAATCCTCGGCAGTGGATACTTATTCTTGATTGTAACCTTATTCAATTGTGGGTAATCAATGCACATCCTTATCGAACCATCCTTTTTCTTCACAAACAACACCGGCGCACCCCAGGGTGAAACGTTGGGTCTAATGAAACCCTTCTCAAGCAAATCCTGCAATTGATCCTTTAGCTCTTTCAACTCCGGCGGGGCCATACGATATGGCAGGATAGAAATGGGCTTAGTGCTCGGAGCCAAATCAATGCAAAAAATCAATGTCCCTGTCGGGTGGCATACCCGACAAGTCTGAAGGGAAAACATCAGGAAACTCCCGGACAATGGATAAAGAATCAATAAGAGGGACCTCAGCACTGGAATCACGAACATAAGCCAAATAGGCCAAACATCCCTTATCGACCATGCGACGAGCCTTCACATACGAGATAACACTGCGGGTAGAATGACCTGGAGTACCTCTCCACTCTAAACGAGGCATACCCGACAAAGCTAAGGTCACAGTCTTGGCATGACAACCCAAGGTAGTGTGGTAAGGTGATAACCAGTCCATCTCCAATATAACGTCAAACCAACCATGTTCAGAAGAAGCAAATCTACACGAGCCTTAAAACTACCAATAACCACTATACGTGAACAATGGACGCAATCCACCACAATAGAATCACCCACCGGCGTAGACATATAAACAAGGCACTCAAAGAATCACTAGGCATGACCCGATACGGCGCGGAATAAAACCGAAGCTTCTCTACCACAAACCAGAACTATACCTGCACCTCCACCTCTAATACCTTTACCTCTACCTCTAGCATCTCTACCTCCACCTCTAATACCTCTACCTCCATCTGAGTGATGTGGAGAAACTCCTCTAGAAATATCTACGTCAACTGCTCCCAAGTCGAAATTGGCGATCCGGTTGGTCTAGCCAAGCAACAATATCTCCACCAAGTCTTGGCGGATCCAAACAAGAGAAAAGTAGCAAAATCGACCCCATTGGTCTCAACTATCCCCATGTTTCTGAGAACCTCATGACAGCTGTGTTAAAAATCATGGGGGCCCCCAGTAGATGCCCTGCTGAATATAATAGTGAAGAGCTTGGGAAACTTATCTAATCCCCACAAAGCCTTCGATGACATTGTTGAGCTATGACTGGTCTGTGCTGCCGCTCGGTTGAAGAAGCGGTACATGACACATTCGCGGAATGACAAGAGTAGAAATTCAATCAACATTGTGAAATCAAACCGCACGACAAGAAAGAACAAAAGTGAAACTTTTCCTAACTCGGTAGCCTCTGGGGAATAAATACAAACGTCTCTATACCGATCCCTCAAACTCTACTAATCTTGTCTGTGAGTTGTGAGACCTATGCAACCTAGAACTCTGATACCAACTTGTCACGATCCGAAATTTCCCACCTTCGGGAGTCGTGATGGCACCTACTCGTACAAGCTAGGCAAGCCACACATTTAGAATCCATAATACTTTTGTTTTTGAAATCTACATTTTCCAGTTAAATCAACAGGAGATAAATAGTTAAACAACAGTGGAATTTACAATTTAGCGGAAGACATTAACGGAGTAAACCAAAATAATAAGGAAAATCCACATATCCTCTACCCAAGACTGGTGTCGCAACATTCACGGACTATCTAAGATTTACTACATACAACTGTCTGAAACAAAGAATAAGGTTTGTCTTGGATACTAAAGGAAACAAATCATAAATAGAAGTAGAGGAGATGCCAGGCCTACGGACGCCTACAAGACTACCTTGGTGTCTCGCTGGACTGAAGGCTAACTCCCGCGTTACTACAGCTGCAGTCCAACTCTTGGATATGTGCAAAGAGCACAGAGTGTAGTATAAGCACAACCGACCCCATGTGCTGGTAAGTGTCTGGCCTAACCCCGTCGAGGTAGTGATGAGGCTAGGATCAGACCATCAAATAAACCTGTACAGTTATATGATATACAACGAAAAGTAAAGCAGGACTAAACAAGTAGAGGTGGGAGAGGGGAAACATATTCCGGGAAATAACAGGTAAAACGGAATATCAAGAGAACTATAAAGGAAACAAAATCCAACCACCACCAAGAATAAAGAAAACAAAGGCGAATTTCACTTTCTTCTCACATCTTGTTGCAGGCATGCAACCCGCTCCCATTCCTGTATCTTGTGGCAGGCGTGCCACCTGTTCCCATTCCATTACATTTTTGTTGCGGTGTGCAACCCGATCCAATAAATATACTATATCTGTTGCGGCGCGTAACGCGATCCAATAAACATGATATGTCTATTGCGGCGCGCAACCCGATCAAATAAACGTAATATATATCTGTTATTGCGCGCAACCCAACCCAATATAATATCTGTTGCGGTGTGCAACCCGATCCAACATATATAATATTTGTTGCGGCGTGCAACCCGATCCATATATATAGCTTACAGTGATCACAACAACAATCCCGACAAGGGATTTATTATAAATTACACCATCCCGGTAAGGGAACTCAACTGTCCAAATATATATGCCCTAGCAAGGGAGAATTAGCTATAACCACACTTGTTCCAATATCTAACTACCACAACTATAACCAAACTTGATACAACATCTGACTATCACAACTATAACCGAACTTGTTACTACACCTAACTACCTTAGTTATAACCAAACCTTTTACAACTCCTAACTACCTCAGCCATAACTATAGTCCTCGCTTAACACAAAGAATCATTAACCTAAGCATCCGTAATATCAATTAAGATCACAGTGCAAGGGAAGCACAACTCAACAATAGCCCGCCAAGGGACAACATAATGATCTTTTCTCTTTCTCACTTTTACTTCACAATTCACTTCACAACTCAAGCCAATGCTCTGGAAGTTCAATTATCACTTACACTTTCGCAATTCATTCTACGGATGGAGCCAACGCCCCTCAATATTCATAAGTCACGATTCTTTCCACAACTTTACATAACAAATAGAAATACTCATCAAGGCATGAATAATACAACGAATTCATGAAATCACAACATAAGACTCACAGTCATGTTTGACCCCAACGTATAGATACTCGTCACCATGCCTATACGTCGTACTCGACAATTACCACATAGAAAATAGGAATCAACTCCTAATCCCTCAAGCTATGATTAGACCGAACACTTACCTCGAATTTTCACGGTCAACTCAAGCCCCGAACACCGCTTTTCCTTTCAAATCCGGCTCCAAATCTATTATATCTATACATAAATGATTTCATAATATCAATAAATGCTAAACAATTCGAATCATATGCCTAATTATAGCTTTTCAATCATTCTTCCCAAAAACCTAAAAATTGACCCCGGGCACGCTTGGTCAAAATACGAGGTTCGGACCAAAATCAAATCACCCATTCACTGTCACGACCCAATTTCTGAACCCGATCGTGATGGCGCCTCTCGTGAAGACAAAGCCAGCCAACAGATTAACAATACTTCTTTTAACAACTACTTAGCAAGAATGAGTCGAAAACAATAGATAACATTATCATAAATGCAGAAGAAAATAATATAACAGGGAACCATCCCAGCTCAGCCCGAAATCGGGGTGTCACAAGTCACGAGCATCTAAAGAAGCCTGAACACAACTACACGGCCAATAATATACAATAATAAATTCTAGAATTTTAAAGACAACGTCCGGTGCCGCGAACGCTGGCGGTCACCTTGCTCAGCCGCAATAGTAGTACCTTCAATCAGCTAATAACCTGCAACCGGGTGAACAATACCTGCAACTGCATGCGAGGTGCAGGGAGTAAAGTGAATACTCCAACTCAGAGAGTAATAAAAGTAAATAATAACTGAGCGGTAAGAAATCACGTATAATAGATCATCATGCTGTATAGAAGCAGTGAAAAGCCCTTAAATTGAGAAAATCAGTGAAAATTGTGAAAAGTTTCAAAGTATCTTGGCTCAGTTTTAAACCTCTTTTGAAGATGATCCTTTTAACAGTTGCAAAAATAATTTTCAATAATTAGTGACACTATGCATTGAGACCCGCCCCTCGGGCAATATTCTTATTCCCGGTCAGCCACTATTACCTTACCAAACGCGTCATACAGTGTCATTGTTACCACTGTCTAAGATTTATCCTCTTTAAGAGTGATCAGACAATACCAAAACAGCAAACAGATATCTCAAGAAATAACACAAACAACGAATAGTGAACAAATGCATGAATGCAAACAATGGTACATTCCAGTACCCGCTGCGGCGTGCAGTCTGCTCCATTTATTTATCGTCGACGGCACTCACTGGGGTTGTGTATAGATTCCGGAGGGGCTCCTACAGCCCAAGCGCAATATCAGCCATATCGTGGCATCAAACAGGCTCTCGGCCTTAATATCAATATATCATCGCTGTGGCATGCAACCCGATCCATATCATAGGAAAATATATCCTCACTATTGGGTACTCAACCCATCTCAGTCAAATAAAAGCACAGCCACTCGGGCATTACGTACTGTAGGGATCTCAGCCCTCATATTCATTTTATTTATGATTTCATGTTCAAAATACAGTTCTTATCATATTGTTAACAGTTGAAAACATGACTGAGAGTATGATTTATACAAACAAGTGAGGAAAAACAAATGAAGATCCCCTAAGAATTCTACAGGCCGGCACAAGGCCCCAAACGTGGCAATAAACCCAATTCACAGTAATAAAGTATGCGTCTCAATCGCCAATATAGCAGAAATATCACTCGGGATGGACCAAGTCACAAATCCCCAATAGTAAACGACCCTGCATTCATCATAGAATGCGTGTCACGTCTCAATACAACATTACGATGTGAAATCCGGGGTTTCAAACCCTCAGGATATCATTTACAAGCATTACTCACCTTGATAGCCAACATAACCTATAACATCATTCAAACTTGTTCCAATCAACAAAACACATCAAACAATGCTAAAACCATCAACTCACATTGGATTCAAGCCTAAGTTCTTTAAAAACTTCCGAAACACGCATTCGATCAAAAACACGACCAAACGACGTCCAAATGACCTAAAATTTTGCACACACATCAAAAATCACATATAGAAGCTACAGCAACTCTCGGAATTCCATTCTGACTCTCAGATCAAAATCTCACCTATCAACCGGAATTGGCCAAAATAGTAACTTCGCCAATTCAAGCCTAATTCTACACCGGGCCTCCAAAATCAATTCCGATCACGCTCCTAAGTCACAAATCATCCTCTGAAGCTAACCGAATCATCGGAAATCACATCCGAACCTTCTAAATCATAAGTCAACATCCAGTTGACTTTTCCAACTTAAGCCTTCCATAAAGAAACTAAGTGTTTCATTTCTTATCAACTCCAATCCAAATCAATTCTAACACACCACCTACCGATAACGAAACATGAAGAAGCCTGAAATGGGAGAAACGGAGCAACAAAACATGATACGACGGGCCAGGTCGTTACATCCTCCCCAACTTAAACAAACGCTCGTCCTCGAGCGTACCCAGAGTTGTCCTAGAAGCCAACCAATAGCTAAATGACCTTACCAAGCATATACCCGGGATGATCCCACGTCACCCTATCTCATATAGTCCCGACAACATAATATAACTGAAATTTCACAATCCATCAAGACCATAAAACGTAGAACCACATTGCACTTCCCGAAGCCATACTCAAAATCAGAACCTCACGTCAATATTCAGAATAAACCTGAACCATCCGTAATAAACCATACCTGCAACCTCAGGTGGAACCATATGATATACCACATAATCCAAATACTCGAAACGATAGACTCTATTCACGGCAGCTGCCCACAATAACCAGATACCGATAGGAAACCTCTTATTGGCTAAAGTCTTATTGCAACACTTTCATATACTGCTAACGATAAATAGAATACGCGATAAACCGTAACCATCCCTCAGTTCACCCATACATAAAGCCACTCCCATTTGACTAATACCCTAACAGATTTCTAGGCTGAACCCTGATATTATCCTTCTAACTAGCTGAGATCAAATATGTTCGTATTCATTAATGAATCCAACGATCTCCTCGAATCCAACACACCACTCTGGTGATATGATACCTCAACACAGGCCTAAGCCACAACTTGCATAATATACGCACCAATAAGGAACGGTCTGAACATACTCAAATCATGACAAATGACTCAAACGAAAGAGTTGTACCTCAAGCTCATCAGTACCATTGCAACACAAGGCTGAGACCCCGTCTCACATCATAGAGATAGAACACCTGAACCTACCTCGAAAGGTCATAACTTTACGTAGCCTCGCCACAACGCGCGATCCTATCCAAACACTGCTCCGCATGAGACACCTCAAGTCACCATGCTCAAAATAGACAGCCTCGCACAGATTGATGTCTGAAACCAAGAAATCCATCACACCCACGGTGAAGCAAGTAATATACACCATTCAATCCTGAAAGGACACAACCGACGCGCTATTCGCCGTGCAACACCCAATACAGACCTTCCTCAGAAACCAGGAAGCAAGGTATACAAAGTAACATATGGAAAACTATTCTCAACATCACACTGTTGTGGCGTGCAACCCGATCCAGATAACGTACCCGTGGGGGCGTGCCACCCGATCCACACAAATCTCTCACATAGGGAGATGCACATCGAGCAAAATTTGCTCATTATAACAAAATACCGAGTATCGGTCGTAAGCATACTAAGTGCATAATGATAACTACATATAGCGTTGTAAGCCACAAAACTCAAACACAATCCGAAAATCGTAATGCCTCACAACACAGAAAAACATCTCATAGATCTCCCCAGATCACTAGCAGGCTCAATAATGATAGATTCAACCTATCCCTCAACAATACATATCGAGGCCAACCAAGCCATCTCAATCTAAATACGTAGCCATATCGGCCTGCCAACGAACTCAATACCAAGAAGCCTAAAGCTGCTCCTTCCACTATTATAACTCCGGCTGAAGCCGTACGATATGGTCCACAATCTCACCCGGTGACATGCCCGGCCACAAGAAACACATCCGAGAAAGTCCCTTTATACTGGAACTGAATCAATGGTAGAAACCTCTATACTGACATCCGTCACAAAGGCCCAATTAAGGAAAGCAATCCTTCCCAGCCGTCCGCTGGTCTTTAGAATACAAACCACTCTGCTAGAACATAATCCGATGCACCTCGCCACGCAACCTATGGCATTTTTTGACATAACCCATAGCACAATAGTCTAGAATAACCCAACATTGAGACAACCAGTCTACACCCCAATATCATATCCAGAATCTAATATACCAAGCAAAGAAAGATCCACTCGGGCTTCCAAACCCCAATAGCCGCTAACGGTACCAATACACACGATCCACAACCATACATATTCTGAACATGAGAACTCCCAGTTTCCAACTCCATATAGCACACGAATCACTGTACCTGATCCCAAATTCGGCAGTATAAATACATATCACACCTCGAGTACCCAATCATTCTTCGAAAGATATTCTAAAATTCTCCTGTGCCATCAAACACTCTCAGATATTAGCAGTCGATCTAGTAAGAAAGCACCACAACAATATTGTAATATCATCAGTCTAATCGTATAACCCTACTTCCGAGACATACACTCTCGTCACATCACTTCCAATTGGCAGTACCATCACCTCGATTATCTGAGGCTGCCTGTTGCCTAGGAATTTTATGAACTTCTTTTCAGAATTAAACTGTAACTTATCCAGCCAAGACCTTCCGTCAATCCCACCTAGAAGAAGAATCATTACACATTCCATGCTTCGCATACCCATAGGAAATATATCATTCCCCAAACCACGGTAAACTCAACAAGAACTTTCTCCCAATTCCATCTATCAAATTTCCTTTCTGATTCATCATTAACTTGATATTTCTACCTCGTTGTAGCATCACAATGCCTCAATCCAGGCCTACCACACAAGACTCGAACATAAGACCATACTGTCTAAGACCCATGGCCACTGAATACTCTCTTAAACGTTCCCAGAAATACCACATTCTAGAGTACTTTACCCCGAAGAACTTCCTGTGAATCTGAAATTCGTTACCATTACTTTTCAGATACAGATACATAGAATCCCATAATTAACATAAAATACCATAAGACTTGATCTTTTCTAATGAAAACATAGTCCCTAGCCACATACACAACCTTAAGACACCTGATTATTACATGCCAAATCTTGAACACAATAAAACCATCCTCGAGAGTCATTCACTCTTACACAACTGTAAATTATCTGACTTAACGAGCAGAACTACTCGTGCCTTATTAGCACCACATGATCTCATACCAATACAAACAACCATCTTCCTTCTCTATACATTGAGCATTCTTTACCAGCAACGGCTCAAGACATCCTATTATTTTCACACATCTACGGAGCATCGTATAACCTTTATCAAAATTTTCCTTCACACGTGCCATCCTCGAATCAATTTCTGCAACCAGAACTGATCTGCCAGCCTACCTCGAAACGGAACCAACATAGATCCTACCCGTGCAATCAACTAATCAATAGCAACCTCCCCAACTTGGCCTGAAGCCATATATCAGGACACACTCAATAGCCCTTTTACTCTAATGGTGCCACAATACTATAGTGAGATTAAACTCAAATCATTTACAAGTTTATGAAAACACAGATCATCTAGTACTGTAATCCTCTGCAAATCTCGCATTCATCCCCATGTCAATTGAGTCCATTCTGTTAAGCGACCCATATTTATCAAATTTCAACACATACTCTTCAATTACATATGAGATCTTCTAACAATATACATAAGAATCTTACCACTTAAGAACACTTCGCAGGAGATAACCCACCTGTTTCGCCTCAGTTTAGTATTCTAGCACATCTTCCACCATCATACACATAACACATCCATTTAGTCTTCCTGAGACTGAACTCATATCTCCACACATAATGTACTTCACTTCCCAACTAGGAGACACGAAAGTATTCTTCACGCGTCCATATTCGGGCTACACATCGAATCACAATAGGAATCGAACACTTAACAGCTCATCTATCATTCAGCAGACTCCTTCGTCACTACCAAGATCATATAGATACATCTCGCATACCGACGTACTCATCACATGGATATCCAACCGCCATTTCGGCTAATAGGGACAATACCGAACATACAAGTTCAAAACACTTGCTCACATAATCAGCACCTCGGTGCTCTAGCCATAGGCAAAGATCCGGCCTCAAGTCCTCCAGACTGGCCCAACATCAAACTCACAGAGATTATATCTCACCCCTTGATCGGGGAATCACCAGCCATCAAGGCACATCTGATACTGAGCGCTAATGTTTTCACACAAACGCGTGGAAGGAATTTCAAGAGCTATATCTCAAGCTGAATCAAGTACGCACGATAAGAATTCCAAGAAAGTGAAATTTTCCTAAAGGTTCTGCAGCCTCTCGAGGATAAATACTGAAATCTCCGTACTGTTCCGCGAGACTCTACTAAACTTGCTCATGACTCGTGAGACCTAGTAACCTAGGCTCTGATACCAACTTGTCACGACCCAATCCCGAACCCGATCGTGATGGCGCCTCTCGTGAAGACAAGGCCAGCCAACAGATTAACAATACTTCTTTTAATAACTACTTAGCAAGAATGAGTCGAAAATAATAGATAACATTATCATAAATACGGAAGAAAATGATATAACAGGGAACCATCCCAGCTTAGCCCGAAATCGGGGTGTCACAAGTCACGAGCATCTAAAGAAGCTTAAACACAACTACATGGCCAATAATATACAATAATAAATTCTGGAATTTTAAAGACAACGTCCGGTGCCGCGAACGCTGGCAGTCACCTTGCTCAGCCGCAATAGTAGTACCTTCAATCAGCTAATAACCCGCTACCGGGTGAACAATACCCGCAACTACATGTGAGATACAGGGAATAAAGTGAGTACTCCAACTCAGTGAGTAGTAAAAGTAAATAATAACTGAGCGGTAAGAAATCACGTATAATAGATCATTATGCTGTATATAAGCAGTGAAAAGCCCTTAAATTGAGAAAATCAGTGAAAACTGGGAAAACTTTCAAAGTATCTTGGCTTAGTTTTAAACCTCTTTAGAAGATGATCCTTTTAACAGTTGCAAAAATAATTTTCAACAATTAGTGACACTATGCATAGAGACCCGCCCCTCGGGCAATATTCTTATTCCCGGTCAGCCACAGTTACCTGACCAAATGCGTCATACAGTGTCATTGTTACCACTGTCTAAGATTTATCCTCTTTAAGAGTGATCAGACAATACCAGAACAGTAAACAGTTATCTCAAGAAATAACACAAACAACAAATAGTAAACAAATACATGAATGCAAACAATGGTACATTCCAGTACCCGCTGCGGTGTGCAGTCCGCTCCATTTATTTATCGTCGACAGCGCTCACTGGGTGTGTGTACAGACTCCGGAGGGGCTCCTACAGCCCAAGTGCAATATCAGCCATATCGTGGCATCAAACAGGCTCTCGGCCTCAATATCAATATATCATCGCTGCGGCATGCAACCCGATCCATATCATAGGAAAATATATCCTCACTATTGGGTACTCAACCCATCTCAGTCAAATAAAAGCGCAGCCACTCGGGCATTACGTACTGTAGGGATCTCATCCCTCATATTCATTTTATTATGATTTCATGTTCAAAATACAGTTCTTATCATATTGTTAACAGTTGAAAACATGACTGAGAGTATGAATTATGCAAACAAGTGAGGAAAAACAAATGAAGATCCCCTAAGAATTCTACAGGTCGGCACAAGGCCCCAAAAGTGGCAATAAGCCCAATTCACAGTAATAAAGTATGCGTCTCAATCGCCAATATAGCAGAAATATCACTCGGGATGGATCAAGTCACAAATCCCCAATAGTAAACGACCCCGCATTCATCATAGAATGCGTGTCACGCCTCAATACAGCGTTACGATGTGAAATCCGGGGTTTCAAACCCTCAGGATATCATTTACAAGCATTACTCACCTCGAACCGGCGAAAACCCTAGCTCGCGACAGCTTTGCCCCTCAAATCGGCCTCCATGTGCGTCGAACCTAACCAAAATCAGAGAGAATACATTACAATATGCCAAGGGAACAATACCCAATCGAAAATAATCGAAATATAGCAAAAATCCCGAAACTAGCAAAATTCGAGCCCCGGGCCCGCTTCTCAAAAAATTACAAAACTCACATTACCGGATTCCTCGTCTCGCCACGAGTCCATACATACAAAGAACTCCCAAATCTTAGCTCAAATGACCTATCAAACCCTAGTTTGAAATATCAAAACTCGCCCTAGCTTTACCCTTTTTTAATGAATTTCAACCAATTTCCTTGTTAAATCTAACATAATCTCGTGTATTTAGGCCAAGAAAATTACCCCTAATCATTCTCCCTTAAATCCCTCTTCAAAATCACCTCAAAGCTCGCTCAAAAATGGTGGAAATAACATAAGCTTCGCGGAACAAAAATAAATATAAAACCCTTCTGACTCCAAGGGTTTTCGCTTCCGCGGTACCTACACCCGCTTCCGCGATACCGCTTCTGCGGTCATTTTTCCGCTCCTGCAAAATTTCACTTAAAGTCCAAAGCCGCTTGTGCGACACAATTCCCGCTTTTGTGGGACTTCACCTCCAGGACAAAATCGCTTCTGCGATCGCCTGTCCGCTTCTGCGGACTCGCTTAAGCGAAAAAGATTCCGCTTCTGAGGAACTACCCTACTAGTCCATAAGCCGCTTTTGCGACCCTCCTCACGTTTCCGCGGAACCGCTTCTACGGTCCATTTCCCCAGAAGCGAAAATACCAGGTACCAGCTGCAACCTGCAATTCCTCAACTCAAATTTTACCCCGATAGCCATTCGAAATCACCCCGAGGCCCCCTGGACCTCAACCAAAAGAACCAACATAACCCATAACATCATTAAAACTTGTTCCAATCATCAAAACACATCAAACAACGCTAAAACTATCAATTCACATCGGATTCAAGACTAAGTTCTTTAAAAACTTCCGAAACACGCATTCAATCAAAAACCCGACCAAACGACGTCTGAATGAATTAAAATTTTGCACACACATCACAATTCACATATCGAAGCTACAGCAACTCTCGAAATTCCATTCCGACTCTCGGATCAAAATCTCACCTATCAACCGAAATTTGCCAAAATGCTAACTTCGCCAATTCAATCCTAATTCTACACCGAGCCTCCAAAATCAATTCTGATCACGCTCCTAAGTCACAAATCATCCTCTGAAGCTAACCTAATCATTGGAAATCACATCCGAAACTTCTAACTCACAAGTCAACAACTGGTTGACTTTTCCAACTTAAGCCTTCCTTAAAGAGACTAAGTGTTTCATTTCTTATCAAAACCAATTCAAATCAATTCTAACACACCACCTACCGATAATGAAACATGAAGAAGTATGAAATGGGGGAAACGGAGCAACAACACATGAGATGACGGGCCGGGTCGTCACATTCACCCACGAGCCCGAATATAAAATTTGTTTTCAAATTCGACCCCAAAACGAGGTCTAAATCAAGAAAAATTAAAAAGCACTAACTCTACCCATATCCCTTATTTTCTACCCATAATCATATGTTTTAGGCCTAGGAATTCAATTGATGTTGATGGAAAATGAAGAAAACGAGTTCAACAATGCTTACCCAGGAAACTGTGGTGAAGAAATGCTTCAAAAATCGCCTAGGAACTTTGGAGAAGAAGGGTTGATGATATTTTTATAAAAATCCTGTAATGGGTTCTATTTTGGAGTTTTAAAATAACTGGGCACAATTGCCCTTCGCGTTCGCGATGGGCATCTCGCGTTCACGAAGAGTAGACTAGACAAACCATCACGTTCGCGATATGAAGAATGTGAACACGAAGAGAAAAGACTGGGGGGGG
>MU717663.1:9774-25111 GCA_026770625.1 Nicotiana glauca
GTCCTCGAACGAGCTTAGAGGACATACCTGAAGTAGCAAAAAGATGAGGGTACTGGCTGCGCATATCCTGCTCGGTCTCCCAAGTCGCCTCCTTTGCCGGCCGACCCCGTCACTGGACCTTCGCTGAAGCAATGTCCTTTGACCTCAACTTCCTGATCTGCCTGTCCAAAATGGCCACTGGCTCCTCAACATAGGATAGATCCTTGTCCAACTGGACTGAACTAAAATCCAACACGTGTGACAGATCACCGTGATATCTCCGGAGCATCAAAACATGAAATACCGGATGAACTCCGGCTAGGCTGGGAGGTAAGGCAAGCTCATAAGCAACCTTCCCAACTCGCCTCAAGATCTCAAAAGGCCCAATAAACCTCGGACTAAGCTTCCCTTTCTTTCCAAACCTCATGACGCCCTTCATAGGCGAGACCCGAAGTAGAACCCGCTCACATACCATATATGCAACATCACGAATCTTCTTGTCCGCGTAACTCTTCTGTCTGGACTGGGCTGCACGGAGTCTATCCTGAATCATCTTAACCTTCTCCATTGCATCCTGAACCATCTCTATGCCCAATAGCCTGGCCTTACCCGGCTCAAACCAACCCACTGGAGATCTACACCTCCTACCATATAAGGCCTCATACGACGGCATCTAAATGCTGGACTGATAACTGTTGTTATAAGCAAACTCTGCCAATGGCAGGAAATGATCCCATGACCCTCCAAACTCAATCACGTATGCACAGAGCATATCCTCTAGAATCTAAATAGTGTGCTCGGACTGTCCGTCCATCTGGGGGTAAAATGTCATGCTCAACTCCACCCTAGTGCCTAACTTCTGCTGCATGGCTCTCCAGAACCGCGATGTAAACTTAGTACCTTTGTCTGAGATGATAGAAACTGGAATACCATGCAAACGGACGATCTCCCTGATATAAATCTCTGCCAACCGCTCCGACGAATAAGTGGTACACACATGTATGAAATGAGCGGATTTGGTCAGCCGATCCACAATGACCCAAATAGAATCAAACTTCTTCACGGTCCGTGGGAGTCAAGATACGAAGTCCATGGTGATACGCTCCCACTTCCACTCTGGGATCTCAATCTGCTGAAGCAACCCACCCGGACGTTGGTGCTCATACTTCACCTGCTAGCAGTTGAGGCATCTAGACAAATAGTCAACTATATCCTTCTTCATCTGCCTCCACCAGTAGTGCTGCCTCAAGTCCTGATACATCTTCGCGGCACCTGGATGGATGGAATACAGTGAGCTATGGGACTCTGCTATAATCAACTCTCGAAGATCATCGACATTGGGCACACAAATCCGGCCCTGCATCCTCAATACCCCATCATCCCCGATGGTCACATCCCTGGCATCACCACGCCAAACTATGACCTGAAGAACAAACAAGTGAGAGTCATCATACTGCTGCTCCATGATACGATCAAATAGGGTAGACCGAGAAACCACACAGGCTAGAACCCGACTGGGCTCCGAAAGGTCCAATCTCACGAACTGTCTGGCTAAAGCCTGAACATCCATCGCCACAGGTCTCTCTGAGGCTGGTAGATATGCCAAACTACCCAAACTCTGCGCCCGACGACTCAAGGCATCGGCAACCACATTGGTCTTGTCCGGGTGATAAAGAATAGTAATATCATAATCCGTTAACAACTCTAACCATCTCCTCCGACGCATATTTAGGTCCTTCTTCTTAAGAAAGTGCTGCAAACTCCAATGGTCAGTATAGATCTCACAAGGCACCCCGTACAAATAATGATGCCAAATCTTCAAGGCATGAACAATAGCAGCTAACTCAAGATCGTGGACAGGGTATTTCTTTTCATGTACCTTCAACTGTCAGGATGCGTAGGCAATCACCCTACCGTCTTGCATCAACACCGCTAAAAGTCCAACCCGTGAGTCATCACAATAAACTGTATAGGAGCCCGAACCGGTAGGCAGCATCAAGATTGGGGCTGAAGTCAAAGCTGTCTTGATCTTTTGGAAGCTCGCCTCACACTCCTCTGTCCACTGAAATGGGGCATGCTTCTGAGTCAATCTAGTCATAGGGGCCGCAATCGATGAAATCCCCTCCACAAAGCGGCGGTAATAACCCGCCAAGCCAAGGAAACTGTGAATCTCTGTGGCTGAGGAGGTCCTGGGCCAACCCTGCACGGCCTCCACCTTCCTCGGATCCACTCGAATGCCCTCACTCGATGCTAAGTGGCCTAGAAATGCCATAGAACTCAGCCAGAACTCACATTTTGAGAACATTGCATATGATTTCTTCTCTCTCAGAGTCTGAAGCACTGTCCTCACGTGTTGCTCATGATCTTCCCGGCTCCGGGAATATACCAGAATATCATCAATAAAAACAATCACGAATGAGTCAAGATATGGCCTGAATACACTGTGCATCAAATGCATAAAAGGTGACAGGGCGTTAGTCAGCCCAAAAGACATAACAAGGAACTCGTAATGACCATACCGAGTCCTGAAAGCAGTCTTCTGGATAACTAGCTCCCGAATCTTCAACTGATGATAACCTGAGCACAAATCAATCTTGGAAAACACATGTGCGCCCTGAAGCTGGTCAAACAAATCACCAATACAAGGTAAAGGATATCGGTTCTTCATTGTAACTTTGTTCAACTAGCGATAATCAATGCACATACGCATAGAACCATCCTTTTTCTTCACAAACAAGACAGGAGCACCCCATGGAGAAACACTGGGCCGAATAAAACCCTTACCCAACAATTCCTGCAATTGATCCTTCAACTCCTTCAACTCAAGAGGAGCTATGTGATACGGAGGAATAGAAATGGGCTGAGTGTCCGGCAACAGATCAATGCCAAAATTGATATCTCTATTGGGCGGCATGCCCGAAAGATTAGATGGAAACACATCGGGAAAATCCCGTACCATTAGAACTGAATCAACAGAAGGGGTGTCAACACTGACATCTCTCACATAAGCTAAATACGCGGCACACCCCTTCTCAACCATACGTTGAGTTTTAAGGAAAGAGATAACTCTGCTGGGAGTATGATCTAAAGTACCACTCAACTCAATACGTGGAACATCTGGCATAGCCAGCGTCACGGTATTGGCGTGACAATCAAGAATAGCATAATGGGGCGACAACCAGTCCATTCCTAGAATAATATCAAAGTCAACTATACCAAGTAATAATAGATCTGCCCTGGTCACAAAAACCATAAATAGTAACCAGGGATGACCGATAAACGCGGTCCACAACAAGAGCATCTCCCACAGGAGTAGAAACATAAATGGGGGCACTCAAAGAATACCGAGGCACACCCAAATGCGAAGCAAAATAAGAGGACACATATGAATAAGTAGAGCCTGGATCGAATAGAACCGATGCCTCTCTGTGACAAACCAGAATAATACTTGTGATGACAGAATCGGAGGCAACTGCCTTAGTACGAGCAGGAATGCAATAATATCTGGCCCGACCCCTCTCACGAGGGCGACCCCTATCTCCCGGCCTCCGCCCCTGACTGGCTGGGCAGGTGGGGCAGCAGTGGGAGCTGGAACCATAGCCTGAGAACTCTGATAAGCACGCGGTGGCTGAGCAGCCTGTGAAGATGCACCCCTACCAAGTCTGGGGCAGTCCCTAACCATGTGACATGTATCGCCACACTCGAAACAAGCTCTGGGAGGACGTGGTGGCTGTGACTGACCAGAGCTAGGTCTGCTGGACTGACCTCTGGAAGCACCCCGCTCAGGAGGCGCGCTAGAAACTGGAGACACGTAATAAGGCTTCGGAGGTGTAGGCGGAGCTAGAGTACTACCGGCTGCTGGCAATGCTGAATGTACATGGCGACTAGAATAACCCCTACCATAACGACCGACTGAAGGGGTATGGGTACTAGAGTAGTGACCCGACTCTCGAGTCCTCTTGGCCTCTCTCTCCCCTCGCTCCCTTGTGAGCATACCCTCAATCCTCCTAGCAATGCTCACTACCTTCTGGTAAGGAATATCCATCTCTAACTCTCGTGCCATGCTGGACCAGATGTGCAGAATAAGACCCTCGATAAACCTCCGAACTCTCTCCTGAACTGTGGCAACCAAAGTCGGTGCATGTCTAGCCAACCTGGTATGACGGATGGCATATTCTGAGACTGTCATAGCACCCTGGCGCAAATGCTCAAACTCCGCACACCATGAATCCCTGAGGCTCTAGGGAACAAACTCCCTCATAAACATGTCTGAGAACTGGGTCCAAGTCAGTGAGGCAGACTCGACTGGACTATCCAACTCATAAGTACGCCACCAATCATAGGCGGCTCCCCGAAGCTGAAAGGCGGTGAAAGAAACCCTACTAGACTCCACTATGCCCATAGTGCGAAGAATGCGATGACACTCCTCCAAGAATCCCAAGGCGTCATCTGATGCTAGGCCACTGAACACTGGGGGATCATATTTCTTGAACTTCTCTAGCCTACGCTGCTCGTCCTTGGAGATAGATGACCCATCCCCGGGCTGTGCTGGTGCTGCAGGCGGTACAGGAATAACCTCTAGGACCTGCTCCTTCGGCATTCTCTGCTCAAGAGTGCGGGCTGCGGGAGTCTGGGCCCCTCCCCCGGCGTGGGATGTGGCTGCAGCGAGGGGAAGCAACCCTGCCTGAGCCAAGTTAGTGTACATACTCATGAACTGAGCCAGAGTCTCCTGGAGCGCTGGAGTAGTAGTAGCTGTTGTAGGTGTAACAGGTGCCTGGGCTCCAAATGGATCTTCTGTTGGTACCTCAGCGGCAGCTCGCGCGGGTGCTGTTGCTGCACCTCATGCGCGTCCTCGACCTCTACCCCGGCCCCAGCCTCTGACGGCGGCAACTGGGGGTGTGGGTGCCTGGTCCTCTCGTGTAGCACGTGTCCTCACCATCTTTGAGATAATAAAAGAAAGAAGTGAAGAATTGATGTCAAAATATCGCACGACAAGGAATTCAAATAACTGAAGATCTTTCCTAAGCAGTTACATAACCTCTCGTAGATAAATACAGACGTCTCCGTACCGATCAGCGAGACTCTAATAAATCGGCCTTTGTCCCATGACTCCTATGAAACTAGAGCTCTGATACCAAGTTGTCACGACCCTAGTTCACCGATCGTGAACATGCCGTGATGGCACCTAGTCCCCATGACCCGGTAAGCCAAGTATTGCAGAAAAGATATAATATTTGCAGAAAAACCAATTAAAACTGAACATATGAAAAATAACAACTGAGTATAAGGTCGTCCGGCCTGTACAACTCTAAGAATAAGCGGAAATCTACAACCAAATCCCAAAACCCAGAAACTCACGGGAAAACACAGGCTAATAGAATTCCAATAAGTACTCTAATCTCCAGAATAACTACATCAAAAGTATGATAGGATAACAGCTCTACAACTAGAATAAGGAAGAAGACTCTTCGGTCTGCGGACGCTGCAGATGTACCTCAAAGTGTTCGTATCTCTCCTCGCCTCAAGGATAGTGCACATGAGTAGAGGTACCTGTATGATCTGCACATGAAAAACATGCGCAGGAAGGGCATGAGTACACCACAGCGGTACTCAGTAAGTGCCAAGCCTAACCTCGGTTGGGTAGTGACGAGGAAAGGTCAGGGCCCTAATGAGGCAAAAATATAATAGTAGCAATAATTAACAATGTGGAAATCTGACAAAATAATAAACGCAACAGTGTAGTAAGGCAAATCAACGAAACAATGATAACTACTAGGATAAGGCAGAAACACAGGGTAAACACAACTCAATCTCAAGTACCAATGAGGGTCTCCCAGGATATCGTCCCGTAGTCCTATAGCCCTCTCCTCAACTATCCAACGGATCACCTGGGATACCGTCCCGTAGTCCAGCTCTCGTACCAGTATCAAAGGATCTCCCGGGATACCGTCCCGTAGTCCAGCTCTCGTACCAGTATCAAAGGATCTCCCGGGATACCGTCCCATAGTCCAATCATTTATGTGCAGGTGATCTCCTGGGATACTGTCCCGTAGTCCAATCATTTATGTGCAGGGGATTTCCCGAGATACCATCTCGTAGTCCCAAAATAAAAGTGCAGGGGGATCTTCCGGGATACCGTCCCGTAGTCCCAAAATAAAAGTGCAGGGGGATCTCCCGGGATACCATCCCGTAGTCCCAAAATAAAAGCGCAATCACAGCCAAAACACACCAAGGGATATGTATGAAAAATAAAATGGAGTAGCAGATAGAACTAGCCTAGCATGCTTCACATAGTATAATTGAACAACTTAAGCAATTAGGCAATTATGTCAGTTAGATATGCTTTCCTAGTCTAGCACAAGTAATAAGCTTCAAGTAAGATACGACAAATAAGAAAGGAAGTTAAATATTAACAACTTAAGTAAAACAGGATTTTTCATGAATCAGCTCAAGTACGCGCTCGTCACCTCGCGTACAAGGCACTCAAATATCAAGAACAAATCCTAAAGGGAAAGGTCCCCCACACAAAGTTAGTCAAGCCACTTACCTCGAACCGGCTCAATATCACTAGGAACCGTGCCTTTGCCACGAGTATCCGACTCCAAATGGCCCAAATCTATTCAATTCAATTACACATAGTAAATAATATTGTAAACAACTGCTTCCACTATTAAATTTAGAGCTAGGACACAAAAATAGGTAAAATGACCAAAATGCCCCTCCAGCCAACGTCTCAGAATCCAATAATTTTTATATTTTCAGAACCCTCGTACTCTCACGAGTCTAACCATATAAAAATCTCCCAATCGGAGGTCAAATGCCCCCTCAAAACCCCAAAGTTTGGTCCATGAACTTTTACTCCAAATTACTAAGTTTTGATCCTAAATTCGAATTCCAATGATGTATTTAGCTATATAATGATGGAATATAATGAAAAGGGATCAAGCAAACGTTACCCAATGATTTTTTCTTCAAAACCCACTAAAAATCGCTTTATCCCGTGCTCTTAATCAATTTCCGAACTTATGAAATTAAACCCTCGAAATTTCTATTTCTGTCCAGACATTTCCGCTTCTGCGACAAGGGACCGCTTCTACGATCCCGCATATGCGGTCAAAGTGCCACTTCTGCGACTTCCACTTACCATTCCATTTTCTGCTTCTGCGGCTGCCTAGACGCTTTTGCGGATAAATAACCGCTTCTGCTGTTCCTGAGGGGGGGAACCAAATCTCGCTTCTGCGATAAGGGGGGCCGCTTCTGCGGCTATGCTTCTACGGTCCTAAAATCACAGAAGCAAAAATACCAGAAGAATAAAGATACCAGCTGCTGCAAACTTAGAGATTTTCCCACGTTAACCACCCGAAATCACCCCGAGGCCCCCGGGACCTCAACCAAATGCACCAACACAACCTAATACCTCATTCAAACTTGTACCAATCCTTAAAACACCTAAAACAACATCGGAAATCGAATTAAATCAAATATTCAAGCCTAAGAACTTCAAATTCCAACAAAAACACGCTTTCGATAAAAAACCTAACCAAACCTCGTCTGAATGACCCGAAATTTTGCACACACATCCCAAATGACATGTTGGAGCTAAAGCAACTTCCAGAATCCAAATCCGACCCTCGGATCAAAAACTCACTATCGGTTCGGAAACTTCAAAAATTAAAACTTCGGCATTTCAAGCCTAAATGAGCTACGAACCTCCAAAATACATTCTGAATACGCTCCCAACCCCAAAATCACCTAACGGAGCTAACGGAACCATCGGATTTCCATTCCGATGTCGTCTTCACAATGTTCCGAATACGGTCCATTTTTCAACTCTTAAGCTCTCATTTAGGGACTAAGTGACCCAAATCACTCCGAATCCTAACACCGAACGTCCCGGCAAATCAAAATAGCAGAAATGAACTTAGGGGAAGCAGTTAATGGGGGATCGGGGCATAAATTCCAAAACTGACCGGCCGGGTCGTCACAATATGAGAGAAATAAAAATACGACAACTTGTCTTTCAAATCAATATGCTCATGATATGTGCAAAAATCTAAAGACATCAAACCTCAACCTTTCATTTTCAGACACCTTAACCCTTATTGATAATTGATCATATATGAGAGAACTAAAGATATGACAACTTGTCTTTCACATCAATATGCTCATGATATGTGCAAAAATGTAAAGGCATCTAACCTCAACCTTTCACGAGTGAAACCACAAAGCTAGGACATCCTACCATAGGGGTGAAATCATGTATTGGTTAGAGGAGTTCCAATGGTTGACATAATGCCCTGGGAAGAAAGACAATTAAAAATCATATTCTCCTTAAGGAGGTGGAATGCAAGGGGGTAGCAAAATTTCCCGCACATGACAATGACGTTGTCAACAATCCTAGAAGCCGAGTGAGAAGAAGGCCAAGTAACCCATCCAATCCAACCCATTTAAAACTTCTTGAAAAGGGGACATACTTTCATTTGAAATCACAACACTATAAGCTTGAACTTAAGGGAAATCATTACTTTTGGAAGCCATGAGACAAGCCCACGTAGCCCTAGAAAATCAATAACAATGGCGAGACAGTACTTAAAACTATTACGAGTTGGTATAAAAGAAGGCCTCAAAGTGCCCACATGGGTAAGTTTGAAAGAATGAGACGTCTTGATGCATTTATTGGGGAAAAGTAACAGTAACCTAGGTTATCTAGTCACATGGACAAGCAGAGCAGGTAAATGGTTGTTATAAGAACATTTACAAGGAATACCAACAATATTTATTTATTCTAACAAAAGGAATATGTCCCCATCCTTAACGCTATAAGACTTCCTCTTTGATGCCATGAAACATAAATGAATTTTACAATGAGAGTTATCAGATGAAATAGATAGTAGGATAGCACAATTAATGAGCACCATTTGGAACCAATAGGCTTAAACTAAGTTGAAGACAGTAGAAGTCTATAGTAAAGGCGAATTTACCCACTTTCAGCGTCCTTTTAGAAAAGGGAGCTTGTAGAGTACATAAAAGTGAGGTGAATTTAATCGAATCATATAGTTGGATAACTAGTTGAGACATTGAGATAATATCGCATTGAAGATTACGAGTGAACAACACACGATGCAAGACAAATGAAAAGAAAGTGGGAGAGCATTATGGAAGTAACCTTTACATTGTAACATGTAGCCACTAGGAATGGTGGTAATATAAAGCGATTACGAGAAGCTACAATTTTAAAAGAAGATCTCTGTATGAAGTCACGTGATGTATAGCTCCAGAATTCAAAAATCCGATTATGTTTAGCAACTCTACTTCATAATGAAGCACTACAACACACTTCTACACAACCAGCTATTACAAACCACACTGAAAGATGTTATAAGACTTGACCGAGAGAAAGACTTTGACATTCGAATGTGTTACTAGGTGTATTGTTCCTTGGTCAACCCAAAAAAAAAGGCGAGAGCTAGACCGGTAAGCAGATCATTGGACTAGCACATGTGTTGATAATCCATTATCGAAAGGAGATCATTCAATCTCAACAATTGCGGCATGCTATCAACCCTTGATGAACTTGAAGTGAGGTAGGAACCCAATGAGATAGTATAAAATAATCATGGAAGGCTTACAGATGTTCGCAATGCGTTCTCCATGGATTTTGACTTGAGAACTACTCAGACGCTAATGAAAGATAGAAAAACATGAGAAACAGGCGTTGTGCTACAATAACCTCCAAAGGTGTGCTTGGTCTTGAGGGAGAGCCTAGTAAGGGTCTTTACGAGAAAGGAAGTGTTACAATGACTCATAGAAGGATATATTCTCTCATGGTTATCGAACGAGTGTGGGGAAACTAGCACAATGAATTCACTAACTAAAGAACACAATTAGCACCTTTTATAGGGGTGTAAAGAGAAAATAAACATTTGTTATAAGCTGGACATGCTTCTGCTATATTAACTCCTAACTGCAATATGCGACCATGCCACGAGCAACCATAATACTAGGACAAAGTGAGCTACTTAATGCGGGATGTCCCAAGTGGACATGCAAAATTATGGCGATACAAGATCTCCCTATCGAGGGGATGTGAGGATCTCAATTTTCGGAGAGACTTTATGCCAACGTTGACCATTTCAATTGACATGCACTTATGTGATAGGTGTTGAGGTATGCTCTTATGTTACTAGGCAGTGAGAAGCTTTCATGATAATATCTGCAAGAGAGTAGATTGACTGTTCAAACCATATAAGCCTTATACACAACTGAGTAAAAGAGTGACTCAAAAAGGATTGCAACACTGGGGTGCTTTACATAGAACTCGACACCACATAGGTAAACTTTACGACGGTGCATGCATAGGAACAAGTGGGCAGATGTTGTCCATTTCAATGAAATATTCTTGTAAGAAATTCATCAGGCATAGTCTCTTGTTAAGAATTCAGGAAAAGCAAGTCCGAAGTATTAGTCCTAGAGTCATAACTTCATTCAAGGACACAATTATAGAACTTTATTCCACAAAAATGTAAATAAGAGGATTTGTAAGAGAGTGGATTCAAGAATAATGCATCTCATTCAAGGAGTCGATACATGCAATGTTTTGTTATTCAACACCTTGTTAAGACCATGTTTATGAGAATTCTCCAATATGGATGTACATATACAACGAGTAGAGATTTTGATTTGACTCACTTAAATGACTTTAGGTTGGCAGGGCAATAGCTTAATCGATACTCCTCGACTCCACATACCTAATGTATGTAGGTAACATACTGATATACTATATGATCTGATGGCGCAGACACATCAATAGGAACAAGGACACTCCTCTCTTAGTGATAGGTTCTACCAATCACTCCACAGCTCAATACATTCTCCTAACAAGTCCTTGGGCAATCCACCTGGACTAAATGGTGGGATCAATCCCTCGTCACATGCTTCAAATTCACGGATTATGGTATCAAGGTCACCAATCTTGAGAATAAGATTTAGAGAGAAAATCAGCTCCCTATCTCGAGCTATACTCGAGCTATATCGCACGATCTGGAGTGCCAAAGAAGGGTGAAATTCCGAAATGCCCATGTAGCCTCCAACTTATAGATGTGGTCGACTACACACTGATAAGAAGGACTCTACTAGACACGGCTCCGAGGCATCCTAGGACACTTTAAAACCTTAGGCTCTGATACCAAGTTTGTCACGCCCCAAAATTTGAGGAGCGCGATCAGCGCTCAATCGAGTTAACCCGACTGAGCAAGCCTGATAGGTTTCAATCTACCCAAATTAATTCATGAATAAATAGGAGATGGGATCTATCAATCAAATTCTACAAACATGACATTAATGATTTCCATTTCATTTTCATTAGCAACATCATTCACCATTTTTGAGATTTTACAAGTTTTATACATTATTGCCAAACATCAATGTTTGTATTTTAAATTCCAATACTCGACATTATCCACAACCTGTATACGGAGCCTGTAAACTTAACTAAAGAGAAATGTAATATGAAAATGTCGGTAACAAGGCTTCGGCTATACCTCAAATATAAAGTACATGATAAACGGATGAAGTAGGACCCTGAAACGAAGTGGGGATCACCAAGTCAGCTGAAAGGATGATGCAGCACTAGCTGCAACCAACATTGCCTGCTATAGAAATACCTACATCCATTTAAAGAAGTAGTGCCCCCGACAAAAGGGACGTTAGTGCCATCGAAATGCACTAGTATGTATAACTAAACACCATCTAGTTAGAAATAACTTTCATACTAGAATAAGAAATCACTAGTACAACTCAAAAGCTTTAAACGATCCACATTATCAAATAAAGGAATCATACAACTTTCACATTATTTTTCGTAGTTTTTAGTTTGGGGCATTTCACATTATTCATCATTGCTCACAATACCACCGCTATCTTGAGCGGAGTCTGATCTCGACCCGATCGGCTAGGTTGCCTCATTTGAGGCATATGCTTAAATCACAATCTCATTTTACCTTTTTCTGGAATTCATTCACAAAACCACCGCTATCTTGAGCGGAGTCCGATTTCGGCCCGATCGGCTTGGCCGCCTTACTGAGGCATTGTTCCCTTATCATTAACCATTCTGTTTCATATATATCATTTCGTAGGCACTTGGGGCCACAACTTATCACATCATTCTTGGCACTAGGCCACACTTTACATCATTCCAAATTTCGATACTAGGTTTGCCATTTAGGACAGTAGGTGCACACAAGAGCAAATAGAAACTTTAAGCATAGACGAGACTCCACATACATAGCACAACATATACAACTTCAATCTCAATTTAAGGTCTAAGAATTTCAATACATGATTCATATTCCTTGACCCTTTTCAAGTTATCAAGAATAGCACATTGATCACCTTAGAATACATCTTTCATAAATATAAGGTAGCAACCCCAAATTCATGTGGAACGATAGCCAATTTAACAATTCAACTTTAATCCTACCGTACTCACACAAACACTGACGAAACTCAATTTCTAAAAGACGGAGTTTTAGCCATACATACCTTAATAAAGCTTTACATAGTCCTTACAAAATTTCGAAACTCTTAGCACTTTGATCTATTGTATAAGAATTACAAATTGAACCAAGAATTAGGGAAAAGATTAGGATTCTAGCTCGTTTGAGCATATTAATAAGAACTTGTCACACCTCCTTTTTCTACTACACCCCCGGAAGGGTATAATAAAGGGAGTTTTTCCAGTTAAAGGACAATCGAAACGTGATTTTTTTTCAATTAAAAGATTCAGAGTCGCCACTTGGGAGATTTATGGTGTCCCAAATCACCGGTTCAAATCCTGAATCGAGGAAAGGATTGACTTTTTTTAACACTCCGCGATCCAGAAATCCGGGTAAGGAATTCTATTAACCCGGGAGAAGGTGTTAGGCACTCCCGAGTTTCGTGGTTTTTCCACAGTTGCTCAACTGTTATAAATGGCTTATCATTTGATTTTAAACACATTTTTGAACCTATGTGCATTTTTTTAAAACTTTAACCGCTTTATTGATTCTAGGAATATTACAACATTGTTAAAACACGTCTTGAACCACGTCACATAAATGCACCCGCGGTCTTTGAAATATTTTGACATTGTTGTGATTTGGATTTGGGTCACATAAATGCGCACCCAAATTTAGGAAAGTAATTTTATTAAAATGATGCGCCTAAAGCAACTACGCGTTAGGAACTTTGCGAGGGCCATGAAAATTTGCTAAAAGGCACGCCTTGAATTCTAAGGATTAAAAATTAATCATCCGAGGGCCATGGATTATCTATTTTTATTATGGCTTGCCTCAACTTAAAAGAACCAATGACTGCTTAAAGAAAACTAGGATCTCCAATTACTCAACTATGGCCTAAAAGGTTTGTTAAAAGCTAAAATAATGTACTACTTTGTTCTAAAGGAATGCCTAAGACCATTCAAAAGTCCAATTCGTTAGGGCGTACATAGGTAGATCACTTAGAGGCCCACGCATCGAATCTCCACAATGGCTGAAAGCAGCCCAAAAATAAACGCATGCCATTCAAGAATCAAACCAAAATAAATCAACGCCAAACTTGAGGCTCGAAACAGACCCCAATCCATATGAGGTACTACTGGGTCAAGCGTCACGTGGGTCGCGGATCAAACCCATATGACAACAAAGGATACCAAGATTTAAAAAGTAGTCAATAGGATAACACTACTAACTCAACTAAGCAAACAAAGAAGGAACATTAGCTAACAAAGGAAATAGAACAGAGACGTGAATGTAACCAAAAGAATAAAATGGATTATATATTTTTTGCAAAATCATTAAGTTACTGAGATTATAATAGAATAAGCTACCCATTTGATTAATCACTTCCAGAAACGATTACATGCTTACTCCGTTCATAGATAGCAAACAATTCACCACAGATCAACAAATGCTTCTTTACAATTCATATTTTTTGCTTTGAATTATTATTCCAAATGATCCTAGACTCAGAAATGACATGTAAATCTTCTACTTCGGGTCATAACATAGTTGATTCATTATAGTCCACAGCCATAGGCATGACAGTTATGAACATATTGAATCATGCGCTAGCAAGCTAATAACATAAATCACCTCATGCATACAAGCCAAACTCTGAAACAGTAGCAAGTGCTGGTTGCTAGACTCAACAACAAGATCAACAAGAAGCCATTATGCTAACTAACACTATCTAATTTTCAATTACGACCATTCTTCGGCAAATGCACTAGTCAAAGTTCTAAAGTTACATAGTGATCATGAAACAAAAAAAATAAAAAAAAGAGGTCAAGTTCACAAATAACTTCATATTTTATACCATCCTAAACTCATACTTCAGTTTACACATCAAGTGGCACCCATAGAGGACCGAAACATACCTGGAATAGAAAGCAATGAGTAAGAAGAGTGAGGTCAACAGCCAAGCAGTAGCACGAACAAGATTCAGCAGCAATGACAACCCAGAAAAACCAAATTTAAACCAGAAGAGATTCAAAATTCACCAAAACTTGCTCAAAACCTCTAAACCAGCTCTTAAGACCTCCAAACTTGAATTGTTTCAACCAAAATAGCCCAGAAATGACTTCAAGAATTAGAAAATGAAAGAACCTCAAGGATAGTTCAATCAAACAGTAACCAGAACCAACAGTTTATATTTTTATCTTTTTCTGAAATTCTAATCTCTAAAAATCCCCTTCAAAGGCAAGATAGAGATGCCTTTATAGGCAAGCAAATAGGGCAGACCTAAAAGTTTAGTTTTGCACTTCTAGCCCCCCTAATTTTATTTTTGCCAGTTAATCCCTCATTTTCTGACTTGTTACCCAAGCTAAAGTCTGAAATTTCATAAAAGACCCCTACTAGAAGCTTCTAAATCTGTTACCCAAAAGATTCCCTAGCTAGATTACCTATGCTAGCCTTTAAAGACCCTGAAACTACCCTAGAACCACCCGGGTCAACTGGTCGAGCTAATTGGGTCAAGTTGATCCGATTCGATGGGTGTACTGAAAATCCAGTTCAACTCTCTATTGTGCTTTTGATTCCCCAATTCAAATCAAGAGATAACTTAGCCAACCCTTGAGTAGTTGTTTACAGAGTATCAAAATTTGACAAGAGACTCAAGCCCAAAATAGAGACAGGGACCTTAATTTTTGAAACTTAGCACTAAAACAAAACAAAATAATACTCAAACATATTCAAACCAATGTTTCTAAATTAAAAATGAAACAAGCAGAAACAGAAGCAATTCAAGCAACAATTTCCACTAATTCCAATTAATGCAACTAATGATTAATGACATTTAAACTAAATTATTAACAGATTATTGA
>MU717667.1:3424-26024 GCA_026770625.1 Nicotiana glauca
CAGCTCGATGTTCCGAGCCAAAGCAGCCATCAGCTGCTCATCAACCTGCTCCAGCTCGACCACCCTCCATTTCAGTTGGGCCTCTGACTGCCCAAGGCCCTCACAGAAAACCCAAAATTCCGGGTCCTGCTTGAGTAGGTCCGCCAGCGCATGATGCCACCTTATTAAAGGTGGCTGCCTTCCTTTGCGCTCGCCGCCTCCTCTCTACCTCCAAAATGAGAGTCTAAAAGGAGAAGAAAAAGAGGAAAGGCAAGTACGTATGCATCAAAGTTAGCCTTACGAAACGTAAAGAAAACTAAAAACTACTGGCAAGGCCGTGCCAGCAACCCTCCGAGATAGATCCCCGTCACTAACACCTTTCAGTGTTTCACGCTCAGCGACTGCACATAACAGGGTCATATCCGTTGTGGCCTACTCGTTGTGTTGCAACAGGTTATACCCTCCTGGGATCCAAATTCGACGGTTGGATCTACCTGCCGTCATCTCCACACGGGCCGAACCCCTCGTTAACACATCTGCATCCGCATGGGCGGCCTCATGGTCTACCCTCTCGGCACCGTTGCCTACTTATCCAACAGCAGCCGACGAACCACTCTCCGGAATGCAGGCTGGGCTAGCATCGGGAATTGCCCTCCTTTGGGGAGCCGACCACCCAGAACGGATCGCATCGACCATAAAAACTAGTCTCGACTCCTGACGGGGCTCATTCGCCATCTCGTCCTCTAAGGCTATCCCCTTACCCGTTATTAACCGCCGACTTTGTCTCTCTGGTGGCTCCTCACCTTAAAAAGTCTCCTCCACAGGCCACGGGCATGGCATTGAAGGAGTCGCTTCACTTGCGAACGCTGCCACAGTAGTAACCTCCTGTTGAGGAACCTTAGGGGCCCCATCACTGAGCAAGACACAGGGTATGTCTCCACCCTCAGAGTCAGTCCCCACCCTAGGTAAGGTAACGACGTTCTTCTTCTTCTTAGGGGCACTCCGACCTACCAACACGAATGAGTCAGGTAACAAAACCTAAGGGAACCTCCAAACCTTAGCCAAGAATTACCTGACAGGCCGTATCGTTCACGAAATGTAGCCCAGGTACGTCATTCCTCCGCATAAGGAATCATTCTTTCCACCCATAATTTAATATTTTCAATGAACTGGGGTGGAGAAGCCCTCGCTACAAAAAAGAGTAAGAAAAGAAATCACAGTGGCCGTATGGTCAAGGTCGCAAGAAGTCATGAACTCTACAAATAAAGGTACTTACGTTCTGGGTTCCATCTTTCCGGGAACCCTTCAGAATTAGACACCAGGTGCTCCATCCTGATGTGGAAGTATTTATGCAAAAAGCGGCGATTGGTCTTATCGTCGGCTTTAACAACCAAGCCCTTCGTGCCACGACTTTTCAACTATAGTATGGTAACCCTCAGGTAACCAGGGTTGAACAACTGTAAGAGGTGGTGAACCGAGACGCTGCACTCAGCCCTGGCCGCATATGTGGTCATAATCCTGCACACCTTCAAGGTGTAAGGAGTAAGCTGAGCCGGACACACATCGAAAAATGGCAAAGCTCCTCCGTTAGGGGGTAGATCAAAAGACTATAACCGATCAAGAACGGATACTCGTAGAATGTGCAATACCCAGGCCGGTGCACATTGTCATAGTCCGTCCTAGCTGGAACCATTTCCACATAGTCTGGAATAATGGTGCATCTCTTGAAGATCGTCTAATTGGGATTGTAATAAATCACTGTGCTCCTAGGGAAGGACTGGGCTTTTAGTTGGAAAATCCATGCGAATATGCATCTCCTTCGGGAGGACGTTGTCTACACTAAGGGGAACAAGAGACTTCCTTGCCTTTTCCTTTTCGCCACTTGAGCAGGGCGGAACCCTAGATGGGGCATTATCTTTGGTCATTTTACTACTCTGGCCACGTTTTGTCATATTATCCTATGTGAGAAACGAAGCACTAATGACAGGAAGTGTGGTTTCAAAGAAGTGGGAGAGTCTCGCACGAAATAGCGGTTACTAGAAAAAAAGGTAAAAAAAGAAGCCAGAAAAGGTTTTTCAAAGGTTCAAAAGATGAAATGGATTGAACCTTCCCTCTTTTTATAGGGTTAGGATGCACAGAAATCGAAGAGGCATGATTCAAAACGGGCGCGGGAAACCAGAACATCACATTATCCTCTGAACCGCCTCGGGAGTAAGTATAATTATGACGCACACGGGCGATGACATCATTTCGAAAAGGGAGCCACGCGTCAGCAGCTTGCCGATGCCATACATTTCACCTCATTCATGTCACCGCCCCCATAGTGAGGTCAAATTCTCCAAAGACAAAGTTTACATTTTCGCCCATTGAAGACGTCTAACGAATACGCCTCCAACGAGCGGAGGGACTAACTGTATGGGTTAAAATTTTGCCCTCAACATCTCTACGCCGAAAGGTACGCCTAGTGAGCATACGTCAACTAAAGCAAGGGTACGACTTAGGCGTGGGGACAAAGGCGACGCCAGTTATAACTCAGCATCCTCGCTAGGGGGACGTTGACTACTTTTTGTACTTTTATGATTGTTTCAAGGAAGGCCTCCTGCTATATAAAGGAGACCTTCCCATTGTAAAATTATTCTCGGAGAATACAACTCTCTTATTTTCTCTTACTCTCTCTCTCTATCTCTACATCGAACAAAGACTCATTCTCGAGTTCATCTTATCAGATCTACTACAATAGTTTCATCTCTTTTGTCTCTAGGTTTTATTATATTTGATTATGATTTACCCTCATTTATTTTTGATTATTTTTAAGCTTACAAAGTAGATCGATAATTTTTGAGCCAAAGAATTTTAATCATCATCAACGAAATTAGATACTGAGCAACACAGCTAAAGGCAGGCTCTAATACCACATGTTGAAATTCAAATACATATACAGAGCCAGCGTACCAGAAATTAAACAAGGAACGTACCTTCAGCCATTGTTGTTCAAGTGTTGTAGAGAATCAACTTGTAAAATTTTGACAGAAAAGACCTAGGAGCCTTCTACCCTGTGTCTATCGTGGGATGCCAGACTGATAGAGTCACAGGGGTATTTATAGGTAGGCTAAGGACTCTTAGGCAAATACTTTAGCCCTAGGGACTTTTCCTTGAATTATAATTATCCTAGGGACTCCTAATATATGGTAATTTCTTTCCATCAAAGAAACTACCATATATGCATAACTACAGAATATTATCTGATATATTATTTCCTTTGGGAGACAAAGTAAATAATTTATTACCTCATATATGGGCCACACTAGAAGTCTCTAGAAAAGACGATGGATTTTTTACGGTTCAGACATAACCTTGAAAAAGTGTTATTAGGTTGCAAGGGGGCATTATTAGTGCTTAATTAGTAATAATAAACATGTGGCTAAGAGAAATACATAGTGGTTTTAGTGACTAACTAAACTACATTTAAACGGGTTGACAGTTTATTAACAATTTAGTGCTGTATCTCTATTTGTTTAGAATGCAAAACATATTGTCTAATTATTGATAATTCTGAAGAAAACACTGCTACAAAGCTTCTCTATTTTAAGTTTACATACATATCTTATGTCACGAAGAGAGATAGAGAGAGACCTAAGAAATATTGGGAAGAGGTGATCAGGCAGGACATGGCGCGACTTAGGATTACTAAGGACATGACCCTTGACAGGGAATTGTGGAGGTCGATCATTAAGATTGTAGGTTAGGGGGAGTTGTGGATATTTCTACAGTGCACTAGAGTGAGACTAGCCAATTAGGAGTTAGTCTTAGGATGCTATTGATCATCTACTGATGCTGAGCTTTATCTGTTGGATATTAGTATACCTCCGATACTTTTCGTATTTCCTATATTTTTTATATTGCTGTTATTTTGTTAATTATGTTATGCTGTGTATTTTATGTTATTTTATTATGAGTCTATTGATAGTACTAATATATCGTCTCTTGTTGCTTTCTTGAGCCGAGGGTATCCTGGAAACAACCTCTCTGCCCCTCGGGGTAGGTGTAAGGTCTGCGTATATATTACCCTTCCCAGACCCCACTTGTGGGATTATACTGGGTTGTTGTTGCTGTATACATATCTTATGTCATCTAATCTATATCATATTAAAAGCTAGATCCTTAGCGAAATGTCGTCCGTCTTTTTTATCCTTTAAAATTTGATTTTACACTAGATAAAATAGGCATTTTATTATTTTTCTATATTTAAAATTTTCAAATCAATTACAATTTTGGCTATTAAATACTTCCTTATTTGAACTTGGTAGAAACTCCTAAAATTTAGGAATTCATAATCATTTAGTTTTACATTATATAAATTATTTCCTTATTTGAAATACTAACATAAATACAGCTAATATCTTTCACGTTAATTTTATTACTATTTAGGAAATTAAAATCAACTTAAGTAAATTTTAGTTCACTTCAGAAACAAAGTGACGAACAAATATGTATTCACACATTTTTAGAAGTTAAATGTAATTGTATATTTAATATTGAAACTAATTAATCGATATGTATTAGCTTCGAAGTCAAAATTCGCCATCTTGCTAAACGAATATGTGTAGATATACTATTAAATATTTTGTTCAAAAACACTATCAACTTAATCATTCAAAAACAGCATGCAATATAATAGAGTGAAAGAAGATATATGATTTTTTTTTGCCTATTTAATCAAATAAAATAAACAAAAAATAAAAAATTAAACTTAACTCAAACTATATCACTAATCACAATCACTTCATCTTCTTTTGGCGAAGGATATAATTTTCATGGTACAAAATGTATATGCAGTAACGCGGTTCATGTTGCAACCATGTTTCTTAATATTGATTTATCGATATCTATACATTGATCGTTTTTTTCTTCAAACATATATTTTATGTTGAATAAAAATATTATTTAATTATTTTTTACATATTTAAGATTGTGATATAAATAATTAGTATTGCTTATTAAATCTTGCAGTAGTGAACTATTTAAAACCCTAATTTTTTGGTACAAAAAATCAAGAAGTTGAAGATATGTGGTTTCGGAAATAAAATCGATTCCATATCCAGATATAGGAAAAAGTTAACTAAAAGCTTGTTTATTAAATTTTTTTATCGAACTGTGTTGTAAGTCGTTATAATTAGGATTTTGAAAGTACCAAAGAATTTTGAATGATGTAACATGACTATAATTACGTTGATATGATATTTGTGAAATTTTTGTTTCCTAAAAAAAGATATGTTTCTCTTCAAGGGGGATTTTTGGGCATAATATTTAAAAACTACACTCAGCAATTAGAAAAAAATAACAAAAAAATGATTAAAAGTATAAAGGACAATAAGATAGAAATAGAGTACACGCGCAACGCGCGTATCCTAAAAAGACTCATACATTAGGGTTAAAAAAGTATAATCTATATTTTATATTAAAAGCACGAAGGCCCTTAGCGAAATGTCGTTCGTCTTTTTTACCCTTTAAAAATAGAGTTCACACCGGACAAAATAGTCATTTAATTATATTCCTATTATTTAGGACATTGGAATTAATTAAAAATTTACTATTAAATCTTTCCTTATTTGAATTAGGTAAAAAATCCTTATATTTAAGAACTTAAAAATCAAGTAAGATTTTATTTCTATAAATTCTTGACTAATATTTATAGATAATTTATTAATGGAATGTAATTATTTAATTTTGTCTATATTTGAAAGACTTGAATTATCTGTGCGATTTAACAAGCCAAAATAAGAACTTAAAAAACGAAAGAATAAAACTAAAAATATGTAAGATAAGAACTTATTTGACAAAATTAAGTAATGGGAGCAAACTGGATGAAAAATCACTTGAGTGATCCAAAATCCTAACATGATGAAGATATATTACATTAGGAACTTATCTCTTGTTAATTTTTGTTTTTCTAACTCAATCACAAACTTTAAATACTATTTACATTATTTGAAAACTTTATTTTCATTGATATTTAGATTAATATTAAGTCCTAAATTAATATGATTAAATATTTATTATTTTTAAGAACTTTAATTCTTTATTAATTTTTATTTTATATCATAAATATATCTTTTGAATATACTATTTTATATTATTTTAAAAAGTTAATCTTTCTTGATATAGATACACGCGCGATGCACGTACCCTATTACTAGTTACTATAAAAGTCTAAATTAACTAAAACCTACCAAGATCCATTACCATAAATATATTCAAAAAATGTAATGCAATTTGCTTTTCCTATGTGGCCAGCTTAAGCTCTTGATATGTGTCACTGATTGGTTAACGACTAAGGCAAACACACTTAGAACGAATATTTTAAGTGAATCAGTGGAGACTTTGGTTTTTTTTTTTTGCTAATATGAGACTTTGTTTTATTAATCATTATTAAACTAATCTTTCAAGCATTCAATGAAAGATAACATATATTTATATCAGATTATTTATTTAAACAAAACGTGTTGGTGGACATTGTCAAAAGAGAAGAGGAAGAAAAAGGTATAGCTTTTCAGGAATGTTTTAGAAAATAGGGAAAGATTTAGGTTGACCTTCATGATTTAAAAAGTTAATTAACTAATATATCACTAATTTATGTATACATAACAAAAAACAAAACGTAGTGAAAAAGAAAAGAAGGAAAGCTCGTATACATAAAATCAAAGATGCCAATGGAGGATGATGATCTCTAATGCTGTTGTGGACCACTTCTCTAAATTCTTTGAGCACCCCAGCGACAACTATCTATCTATTTTATAATATGTGGACTCACCTATTACAGATGAAGACGAAAAATACATGTATGAATATTGCCAGATGAAGAAGAGATAAGGAATGTTGTCTTCTCCATAGATCCCTATAGTGCTGCTAGGCCTGATAGGTTTAATGGGCACTTTTATCAAGCTACCTGGAATGTTATAAAAAAGGAGGTGTGCCAATTTGTTCAAGCTTACTTCTCTAGGACCATTCTTACTAATTGCTTCATTCACACAAACCTCGTTCTAATTCCGAAAGTATCCGCATGTTCCAACTTAGACCAACTTAGACCTATCAGTCTGTGAAATGTGTCCAACAAGATTATCTCCAATTACTCCCCAAACTCATCTCTGATAACCAAACAGGTTTCGTCAATGTAACGATCTAGCCTGTTATTTTGAGAGTTGTAGTCTCGTTCTCCTATTTACTGTCTATTTTATGCTTTACAGTTGTTTTGTAACTTATCGGGGTAGTTGGTTCGGGTCCGGAGAGGTTTTAAAATGATTTGAGATACTTAGTCTCAAGGTGAAAAGCTTAGGTTGGAAAGGTTGACCGGATATTGACTTGTGTGAAAACTGCTCCGGATTGGAGTCTTGATGGTTCTGTTAGCTCTGTCGGGTGATTTTGAACTTATGATTGTGTCCGGATTATGATTTGGAGATCCGTAGTTGAATTAGGCTTGAAATGACGAAAATTATACATTTGGAAGTTAGGCCGAGAGTGAACATTTTGGTTACCGGGCTCGGATTGGGGTTTCGAGAGTTGGAGTAGGTACATGGTATCATTTGTGACTTGTGTGCAAAATTTGAGGTCAATCAGACGTGATTTCATAGGTTTCGACATCGAATGTAGAAGTTAGAAGTTCAAAAGTTCATTAGGGTTGAATCGATGCGCGTTTTGTGGTTTTAACGTTATTTGTTATCACTTGAGGGCTGGAATAATAAGTTCGTATGATATTCTGGGATTTATTGTTATGATTAGTTGAGGTCCTGGGGGCCTCCGGTAACTTTCGGATGGTTAACAAATCAATTTTCGACTTGTAAGACGACTGAAGAATTTCTGGTGTCCAGTTCTGGTTTCCTTCTTCGCGTTCGCAATAAGAGTCCTGCGTTCGTGAAGGGAAGATAGAGGTAGGTGAGGATTTGTTCTTCGCGTTCTCGAAGGGGGAGCTATTTTTGCTGAGGTCTGGGTAGATGGTGCATCGCGAAGGTGAGAAGGGGGACGCATTTGCGAAGAGGAGAGGAGACAGCTGGGACCCCAAACATTTGGTCTACGCGTTCGCGTAAGGGGAATCGCGTTCGCGAAGCATGGGGTCAGCAAGGCACCACATTCGTGAGTGGTCCAACGCGTTCACGTAGAAGATCTTGGGCAGTAGATTCATTTGTTCTACGCGAACGCGAGAAGAAGGTCGCGTTCGCGAAGAAGAGTCACCTGGGTAGACTAAAATATTTCAAAAATGAGGGTTTGAGTTTATAACACAAATTTGAATTTGGAAACTCGGTGGGACGCGATTCTTGGAGATATTTTCAAGTGGGTGATTGGAGTAAGTGATTCTCACCTAATTTTGATTAATTTCAATGTTTATGTCTTTGATTTCATCATTAAATTAGTAAGGAGTGAAAATTGAGGGAAAATGGAGGAAAAGTTCTTAGGCCGAATGTTGAGGTTTTGACCAAGATTTTGATATCGGATTTGAGTAATTTTGGAATGGGTGGACTTGTGGTCGAATGGTTATTTGGATTTTGTGACTTTTACCCAATTCCAAGACGTGGGTCTTGGGGTCCACTTTTGAGTTGACTTTTTGACTTTTGATTAAGAGCTTAGTAATTTATTATGAATTGATTCTTTTAGCTCGTGTTGATTATGCCGAATTGTTTGTGGCTATATTTGAGGCATTTGGTGGCCGTTTCGCGAGGCAAAGGTGTGTTGGAGTAAAGATTTACCCGATTTGAGGTAAGTAACAGTTTTAAATTCAGTTCTGACGGTATGAAATCCCGTATTACATGTCATGTGATTGGTGTTGAGGTGACGCACATGCTAGGTGATGGGTGTGTGGACGTGCACCATAAGAACCGTGGCTTGGTCAATTTTATGGAACTATTTAGTTGAATGATATGTTGTTATCCGTATATTCTCCATGTGTTAGAGAAATTGAGTTGCAAATCATGTTTGTAATCATGTTTAGGCTATGTGTTGGTGTTGTAGGGACCCGTAGAGGTCGTGTTACATGTTGAATTATCTGCCAAAAGGTTGTTTTGTACTCAGTCACAGCTTTACTTGTATAGTTATACATTTTTCATCTGAAAGCAACTTAGGACAACCAAATTGTGTGATGTAACTCTTAGGTGTACTCAAGTCTATCTAATTATGGTTAAACTTTTTAGAATAGTTGAGAGTTGGTTAGTTAGTTTATACACACATGTGCATAAATAGAACAATGTAGCAACAAGATAGCTTGTACAGTCATTTTCATTTTAACAGAAACAGTTTCTCTCTCTCTCTCTCTCTCTCTCTCTCTCTCTCACTGTCCCTACTGTTCTATCGAGTTCCTTTCTCTTCCTCTCCAGCTTAACTGCCATAGCCATGGAAGTTAACATGGTATTAGAGCTTGCATTTTCGATCTAAGCTCAAGCTTCCGCTCAATTTCTTCTCTTCTCACCTCAATTTAGTCACACGGTGTTGGATTGTCTCAGAGTGATATAGAAGTGAAAGCTAGGGTTATTTTCTGAAATTACAACTCAAAGTAGAAAAAATGGCGATTATAGATGATGCGACTCTCTCTCCTACTTCTAGTGCAACCATCTTCTCTTCAATCGACCACAATCATCCTCTTTATCTACAACTTAGAGATACTCCAGGTAGTTCTTTGATTTCTCTTCAATTAACTGGTCCAGACAACTATGCTATATGGAGTAGGTCCATGAGAATTGGTTTGTTAGGTAAGAGCAAGTTATGTTTTGTGGACGAAAGGTAACCTAAGTCGAAGTTTGAGCCTAAATTGCATGACCAATAGCAAAAGGTTACTGCAGTAGTTCTGTCATAGATAATGAATACAATGTGACCAGGCTTGTTGATTAGTGTTGTACATGCTTCTAATGCATACAAAGTGTGGGAAGAATTGAAGGAAAGGTTTGACAAGGTGAATGGATCTAGAGTACTTCACCTTCATAGGGAAATACACACCCTAACTCAAGGTACCATAATTGTTGCTCATTATTTCTCAAAACTCATGGATTTATAGGATGAGTTTGACATACTCATTCCCTGCCCTAGATGTCCTTACCCAGAGTCTAAGAAGTATGCTGCTCAATATGAGTATCACAGGCTGTTACAAATTTCTTATGGGTCTAAATGACTCTTACTCACAAGCTAGGAGTCAGATTATAATGATGTCCCCAGTTCCAAATAGCAACAAAGCTTATTCCCTACTTGTGGACCTTGAGAGTCAAAGAAGCCTAGCCAATTTTACACGAGTAGTTCAAGTTACAGAAGTTGTTGAAGTGAATGCACTATATAGTAACAGAGGATCAGTATCTTCAAGGGGAAATCCCATAACACAGAGGAAGCCAGTTCAATGTGAGTATTGTCACTACAAAGGGAATTCTAAAGAGAACTGCTACAAGTTGATTGGATACCCCTCAGAATTCAAACCTAAGAAGAAGGGAGGTAGTCCTGGTCTGTATGCAAATTATGCAAGTCCAACAGTAGGTCCTATTTCCAATGATACCTGTAACTTCAATACAAAAATAACCCACAGATTGTCTATGGAATTCAGCAGCAACATGCACATCATATGCTTCAGCAACCAATCCAACAATATGTACCTTTCTTCCCACAGAAATAACACCAATACACTCAACAAATGTCTCAAAAATCCTCTCAGCAGCCAGTCCCATTCTTCACATCAGAGCACTAACAACTGATTGTTCAACTGCTCAGAAAAGGATCTGATGAAGGACCTTCTAACAATAGTTGTTAAAAAGTTGTCAGCCAGTTCCAACATCTAAAATACGAAAAGAACATTTACTTAAAGGAGATGTAGCACTAGTTACACTTATAAGGAGATCATTTGTGTTTAACAATCAGGAGATTAGTAATGGATTGTACATACCTGATTTCAAATATAACCTGCTGTTAGTGTCTAAGATTACTGAGGAATTACAGTGCCTAGTAGCTTTCTTCCTTGAATTCTAAATAATTCAGGATCTTTATAGTGGTCAGGTGAAGGGTATTGGCAAGGAGGAGTTGGGGCTCTACATTCTACAAGAAAATCCAAGGCAACAAAGTCGAGTACTTACTTCAGCAAAGTCAGGAAATAATGCAGTTAAGGTGGTTAATAAGAGTTGTTTTACAATCGGTAGGTATATTAATGCTTCTGATTCTAGTTCACTATGGCACAAGAGGCTAGTCCATGCCCAACTGATGTAATAAGAAAGCATGAGTAAATAAGACAATTGAAAAACTGTGATCAGTCAATTTGTATTGTATGTTCTCTTGCTAAACAAACAAAGCTGCCTTTTCAATTGAGTTTTACTGTGTCACATTCTACTTTTGAAATAGACATTGTGATGTCTCAGATCCTATAGGGTTCCAACATATGGTGGTAAGAGGTTCTTTGTTACAATTGTAGATGATTTTACTAGGTACACTTGGGTATTTCTGTATGTCTCTAAATCAGAAACTATAGTTGTGCTGAGAGATTTGTGAATAAGGTAAAAATGCGTTTTATAGTTCTATTAAACTACTAAGAACAAATAATATTGGTGAATTATTCAGTAATGAGTTTATAGCTTTTATGTTTGACTCTAGCATTGAGCATCAAAGCACATGTGCCTCTACTCCACAGCAAAATGGGGTAGCAGAGAGAAGGCACCTGGTTATTCTGAGTATGGCCAGTTCCATTAGATTTCAAGCTGTTATACCCTTGAGATTCTGGGGAGAGTGTGTCTTAAATACTGTCTACCTACTCAACAAATTTACCTCCAAAGTTATAGCAGACAAATTACCATTTGAAGTTCTGTATTCGCATGCTCCCTCACTATCTCATCTAAAAGTATTTGGCTGTCTGAGCTATGCTGCTACTTCTAAGGTTGTGGAACAAATTTGCTTCTAGATCTTTACCTATCGTCTTTATGGGGTATTCCTCAACTAAAAAAAGTTAAAAATTAAATTATATCCACTCGCATACCTTCATTGTGAGCAGGCATCTGGTTTCCAAGAAGATTTATTCCTCTTCAAATACATGAAGGTAGTAGATACTTCTATCTTTTCAGTTCTTAACCTTCTGTCTCCTGCTGTATCCGATGATAACAGGCAAGCTCCAGTTGTTTCACCTATTCCTCCTAAATCACTAACTATTCAGTCTCATCACATGGAGTCACATGCTACTACCTATCACACCTCCTTTTTACCTACCCCCGGAAGAGGGTATAACAAAGGGAGTTTTTAAATTAAAGGACAATCGAAACTGGATTTATTTTTATTAAAAATCAGAGTCGCCACTTCGGAGATTTATGGTGTCCCAAGTCACCGGTTTAAATCCTGAATCGAGGAAAATGTTTGACTCTGTTTAACAGTCCGCAAACCAAAAATCCGCATAAAGAATTCTGTTAACCCGGGAGAAGGTGTTAGGCATTCTCGAGTTCCAAGGTTCTAGCACGGTTGCTTAACTGTTATATTCGGCTTAATTATCCGATTTTAATACAGTTTGAACTTATGTGCAAATTTTAATTATTTACCGCTTTTAATTAATTTTTAAAAAATATTGAGCGTCGTTTAAAAAATGTCTTTGGATTGCGTCACATGAAATACACCCGCACTCCTAAACACATTTTATTCAATATTTTGGGATTTGATTTGGGTCACATAAAATGTACAACCGAGTTTAAGAAGGTAATATTATTAAAGTGTGTGCTTAAAGCAACTACGCGTTTGCACTTTGCGAGGGCCATGGAATTTGCTAAATGTCACGCCTCGAAATTCATATATTTGAAAGAAATAATCAAAGAAGGCTACGCAATTTGTCGTTTTGTTTGGCGTAGCACACCTCTATTTGTTTTAGCTTAAAGGTTTCTAGACTAAATCGTGAAGGTCAATATGCTATGAATTAATTAATTACAGTTCACTTCCAATTATTTTCAAGAATTATTTAAATCAGAATCAGGAAAACCATAAATCTTTTTTTTTCTTTCATTATCTAGTATGGCATACCTATCTTTATCAAAAGAACCCGATTTAAGAAAAACTGTGGAACTCACTACTTGTTTAAGTAAAATCGAACCGACTAACTGAAAGAGAACAACTAATAAAGGGGCCTTTTAAGTTAATGTCCATGTGCTAGCCGTCTGCCAGGCTTAGGCCCAATGAGCCCAAATAGAAAATAATATACTAGACCCTTGAAGGCCTAGCATGAATGCCAAAAGCAGGCCTAATTTGGAACAACCCAGTAAGATAATGCTACTGCCTTGAATTTGGGCAAGCAAATCATCAACCAAAGAGAGAAATGATACTAAAGCGTCCAGGAAATAATAAGGACTTTTATACTTTTGCAAAGAAGGTTACTAATATGCTGAGATTACACTAGGATAAACTAGCTATTTGATTAATTACTTTCAAAATTACATGCATGTTCCCTTAATAAATCGAGAACAGTAAACACAGTTTTACAATCATTTCAAGTAACACTAGGCTCTAGGAAATAACTTACAAATTTTCTATTTTATGGTCATTATCAGGCTGTTTCATCACAATCAACAATCATGGGCATAACAATCAAGACCCTATTGACTCACATTAAGAAACAAGCTATAAATGGATCACCCCAAAACTACAAATCAAAACTCTAAAATAACAATGAGTATTGAACACAATCAACAGGAAGCTATTATGCTACACTAACATTTTCTAATCTTCAATTACAATCCTCTTTTGACTAACACACTAATCAAAATTCATAGTTACTTAACTATTACGAAATTTAAAAGACAAGAAATCAAATTCACAAATGATTTCATATTGTATAATATCCTCAATTCATTCTTCAATTTATACATCAAGTGGTACCCAGAGATTGCTGAGACATACTTGGAACAAAAAAGATGAATGAAAAAAGAGTGAGGTTTACAACCAGCAGTAGCAATCAAGAGCAGTAAATAGCAACTTAGGACAGCCCAGATTCAACACCAAAACCAACCAACTTCAACCCAGAGAATGCAGTTCAACAAATCGAAATCCAGTCCCGGATATACACTTAACCAGACAGATGCAGAACAGAGTCTCAAACTACTCAAAAATATTTCAGATTAAAAAGTGAACTGAAAGATTGCTCAAAAGCTCTAATGAAATAGTATCCAATGTTCTGGACCTCTGTTTCTGAAGTTATTAAGTTCTCTTTGTTTATATCAGTATATTTTTTTTCTATCCATTGCTATCAATCTCTACCTTTCTTTCTTTTCTCTCAATTTTCAAACTAAATCTCTCTGTATCTCTCTATGAGTGTATAGCAAAATGTATGTCTATTAAAATCTGTCTTTGCTCTTTCTAATCTGTCTATTTCTAGTCCCCTTTTCTTCTTTACAGTTGTCTTTCAGCTTTTGTTGTTTCCCCCTCCCATGTTACCTTATTTTCTAGCTCCTAAAAGCACTGAACAGAGTGTCTTTCAGCTTTTGTTGTTTTCCCCTCCCATGTTACCTTATTTTCTAGCTCCTAAAAGCACTGAACAGAGTGTCTTTCCACTACTGATACCAATTTTATTAATTAAACTCATTAGTTTAGTAGTGCACAGACATCCAGTGTTGGCAGACCACTTACCTTAAATAATTTTTTAAGTTCCTATTCTCAAATTTAACCCCTTAAATCCTGTGTTGTTTACCTCTTAAATCCCGAATACTAAAAAAACATGCCAATCAATTCTCTAAATTAGAAATCAAATGGCATTCATTTATATAGCCTAAATAGGTTTGTCATAGAATCAGACAATACTGCACACATGAACAATCAAATTTGAAACTAATAAGCCATGATTCATGAATACACCTATTTGGTATTTGACTTTCAATATAATCAAAACAAACATTTTAACGGGAGCTCAAATACCATGAAGTACCATCAATTAAGTGCAGAAACCTATCAAAAGCCTAAAATTAGAGTACAAAGACACACTTGACTAAATTTGAACAGAAAAACTTCAATTGACCTAACTAAATACTAATAACCAAATTGACCTAAAGGACAGAAATTAAGCTCGCTACTGGACGGTAAGAAAATAAACCAATCTCTAATATACCGAGAAGAAAAGATGAAGAGGTGAAATAGACATAAAATTAAAGAAAAGGGACAAGGAAACTCACCGATTGGGCTTGAGTTCATGCTTGGTATTTTGGTTTACACGAAGTTGAGGCCATTCATTTGTTCTTTTGTCAAGAACAAATGAATAGCGTCAATTTCATTTTGAACCAACCCTCTAATCACAAGCTTGAGTCGATGCTGGTTTCGAACTTTTAGGGTTCCGGCTCAGATTTAATGTTTGAGGGGTTACAGCACGATTCGAAGAAAAATAATCATAGATTAGGGAAGAAGTAGGTGTGGGGATTCCGGGGTGTGATTTTGGGCGTATTTGGAGGCGGCTAGGGTTTTGTCTCTGATTCTTCGATCTAAGATTCGAAGAGTTTTGTGGGTATTCGAAAGGAGTGATTTGGATATTTGGGAAGAAGAGGTCGAGGTAGTTCTGTGGTGTTAATCTGGCGGTGTTTGGCCACCATCCGCCGCCATGGGCGATTTCCGGTGGGCGGAGGCCGGTGGCATGAGGTCCGTCTCTGAAGAGACGAAGGAGATGAGTGAGAGGGGGGTTAGGTCTGAGGGGTGAGGGGTGTGGGATTTTGATATATTAAAGTTAGAGATTTAATTTTGTCCGTTGGATAATTGGAATCCAACGGCTCCGATTGAATCACTAATAAAAAACGGGGTCGTTTTGGCTAAGGGGATTAGATGGGTTCGGGATTGGGTTGGCTTTGGGAAATGGGCAAGGATTTGGACCGTTGGATGATGAGATTCCAAAGGTCAGGATTAAAAACTGTCCAAACAACGTCGTTTGGTTTAACAAAAGGGGGACCGGGTTTGGACAGGTTTGGGCCTGGACTAGGGTGTTTGGTTTAGGCTGGCTCAGGGTTGGCCCAAATACAAGCCCCTTTTTTTTCTATTTTCATCTCTTATTCTTTTCCAATTTCTCTTAAACTAGACTAAAAATAAAAACCTATACTAATTCAATTTTACACTAATTAACTTTAAATAATAATTATCCACACCAATTCAATACTAAATTGGTAGAAAACACAAAATTTGACATTAATTACTAAAAATACAAAGCACATTATTTTTTGTGACTTTTCCATTTTTATAAAAACACCTAGTTATTAATTAATTCCAAAATGTCTAATTAAATCCTAAATACAATTGTAACATATTTTTATATTTATTATTAATAAACATGCACACACAAATGCAAACAACAGCTGAAAATATCACGAAAATTTACAAAATTGCACACACAAGAAAAAAATTGTTTTGTTTTAAATTTTATGGGAATAATTCGTATAGGCAAAAATCACGTGCTCACAGCTGCCCCTCTTTGTCAAGAAATATGATGAGTTTTCGTGCAAAGATAAAGTGAGCAGATACGAGCGATTTTTGCTCGTTTGAATATTCCGTGTGAAGCATTTTTGAAAGATTTGACCGAACCTCCACTTCAAAGGTTTCCTACATATCCTTGGCTAAAAAGGAATCAGGTCAATGTAGTTTGGGAAGTTTTGGTAGCTGGGACCACCATGAAGCTGTGATTTCATTGTTACTACTGTTGCTGCTGCTACTTAGTGACCCCCTTATTACACCGTGTTAAAAGAAATAAAGAAGCTAGACTAAGCTATAGTCTATGAATTAGAAAGATTTTTTTTCAAACTTGTTCTTGCAACTGTTGTTGCCTTGTTGACATGTATTTCCTCTGAAGCTCCTTTGTTGCTGTCTTGCATCGAATTCTTGAGATGCTCTTTCTTTCGAAACTTAAATCGTCTTCTTCTGACTATTGTTGCCTTCCCCTAGTTTTCCAGGTGGATGCCTAACTTCAAAATCTAAAACTATTGTTCCTTGTTAAAAACTTCAACTTTTGTTCCTTATTCTCCAGGTGGACGCCAGACTTCAACTATCTTTAACTATTGTTCCTTGTTCTCCAGGTGGACGGCTGACTTCAACTATCTTAAACTATTGTTCCTTGTTCTCCAGGTGGATGCCTGCCTTCACTATCTTTAACTATTGTTCCTTGTTCTCCAGGTGGACGCTTGACTTCAACTATCTTTAACTATTGTTCCTTGTTCTCCAAGTGATCGCCTGACTTCAACTATCTTCAACTATTGTTCCTTGTTCTCCATGTGGACGCCTGACTTCAACAATATTTAACTATTTTTCCTTGTTCTCCAGGTGGAAGCCTGACTTCAACTATCTTTAACTGTTGTTCCTTGTTCTCCAGGTGGACGCCTGACTTTAACTATCTTTAACTGTTGTTCCTTGTTCTCCAGGTGGACGCCTGACTTCAAATATCTTTAAGTGTTGTTCCTTGTTCTTCAGGTGGACACCGGACTTCAACTATCTTCCACTATTGTTCCTTGTTCTCCAGGTAGACGCCTGACTTCAACTATCTTTAACTATTGTTCCTTGCTCTCCAGGTGGACGCCTGACTTCAACTATATTTAACTATTGTTCCTTGTTCTCCAGGTGGACGCCTGACTTCAACTATCTTTAACTATTGTTCCTTGTTCTCCAGGTGGACGCCTGACTTCAACAATCTTCCACTATTGTTCCTTGTTCTACAGGTGGACGCCGGACTTCAACTATCTTCCACTATTGTTCCTTGTTCTCCAGGTGGACGCCTGACTTCAACTATCTTTAACTATTGTTCTTTGTTCTCCAGGTGGACGCCTGAATTCAACTATCTTTAACTATTGTTCCTTATTCTCCAGGTGAACGCCCGACTTCAACTATCTTTAACTATTGCTCCTTGTTCTGCAGGTGGACGCTTGAATTCAACTATCTTCAACTATTTTTTCTTGTTCTCCAGGTGGACGCCTGACTTCAACTATCTTCAACTATTGTTCCTTGTTCTCCAGGTAGACGCCTAAGTTCACAACAAACAAAACAAAAGGAATTTTCTGCCCCAGTTTTATAGCTGAGTGCATTTGTAAGTGTTATATGAATCTTATCACTAAATATCAGTAAGAATGTGAAATGTAAAACTTGAATTATACTCCCTTGTTCTCCAGGTGGGTGCCTGATTTCCAAAACTTGAATTGCATTCCCTTCTTCTCCAGATGGGCACCTGATTACCAAAACTTGAATTGTATTCCCTTGTTCTCCAGGTGGCCGCCTGATTTCAACAAAAATAGACAAAACAAAGAAAATTTTTTGCCCCAGTTTGGTGGCTGTTGGGTACTTGCTCTTCCTTCGCGGAAAATTTTCTCCGCCATCAATAACATTTCCTATCCCTGTTTCAAAACACAGAAAAATCTGGTCAGTTTAGGGTGTGGTGATTGGTTGTGATACTCCTGCTGGGGCTGGTTTTCCCTTCTCTCCTTTCCATACTTGGTTGTGTCCGACTGCCTTGAACTCGGTCGAGAATTTCCAACCCTCTGGCTACTCCTTATCCACAAACCTCCCAATTATTTCTTTCCACTTCTAGTCTTCTTATCTGATCCCATATCTTTCATGGATCTTCAACCATTCTATCATTTGGGTTTCCAATGACACCTTTTACGTCCCATCACATTATCGTCGGCCTGTCCTAGCCACACTTCGCTTCGCACCATATTGGAAACTAGTAGTAAGCTTTGAAATTCCTTATTATTTGTTAGAATCAAATTATCATTGAAAAAGCCTTAGCCAAGAGAAAAAGGAAATGCGATGATTTCAAAAGATAAGAATAAAGAGAAGATCTTCCTTTAGAAGACCGTTTGAGAAAAGAAAAAGGACTTATGTGAATGGGATAACTGTGATGACCCGACCCATCATCACGTGAGTTACCGCCTCGTTTTACCCATATTTGTGGTTCTATGCTTCAATATCAGTATTGAATGAATCGGATAGAATTGAATTGGTTTTAGTTGGAAATGAGGCACTTAGCCTCTTAGAATGAAGTTTGTTTTGGAAAAGTCAACCGGAAGTTGACTATATATTTAGAAGGCTCGGGTGTGAATTATGGTGATTTGGTTAGCTTCGGGGGATGATTTGTGACTTAGGAGTGAAATCGGAATTGATTTTGGAGGCTCGGTGTAGAATTAGGCTTGAATTGGAGAAGTTTGAATTTTGGCAAATTTCGATTGATAGGTGAGATTTTGATCCGAGGGTCGGAATGGAATTTTGAGAGTTACAGTAGCTTTGTTAGGTGATTTTGTATATGTCTGCAAATTTTCAGGTCATTCGGACATCGTTTAATTAGGTTTTTGATCGAATATGCAATTCGGAAGTTTTTAAAAAATTTAGGCTTTGATTTGATCATAATTGAGGATTTTGATGTTAATTTGGATAGGGTATTAGATCATGTCTGTTCTTTTGGTTGAGGTCCCGAGGGCCTCGGGGTTAATTCGGATGATTAAACGGAATTTGGAAGCTTGGTGTTGCAGCAGAGCCTTAAGCCTTCTGTTGTTTCCGCATCTGCGGAAAAAAAGCTGCTAAAGCGATTCCGCAGATGCGGTGGGAGAGCCGCAGAAGCAGCCAAGGGGAGCCCAGGTGGATTCCGCAAAAGCGAAAGTCTGGTCGCATTAGCGGGTCCGCAAAAGCGGAGAAATCACCGCAGAGGCGGAAGATGGGGAACCGCAGAACCGGATGCCTGATCGCATAAGCGATTTCTGGGGAGTTTAATGATAACAGCATAAGCAGTCGAATGGCCGCAGAAGCGGTCTCGCGTAAGCGGTATCGGGACCGCAGAAGCAAAAAATGCTGAGGGTTTAATGAAACAATGTTATCGAAATTTCAGAAGTTAGAAAAACATTTTTGGACTTCAGGGAGAGGCGATTTTGGGCGATTTGGAGAGGATTCGAAGGAGATTCCCTCAGGTATGAATTTGTAGCCTCGAATAGTGTTGTTATGGTATGAAAACAAGGATTAAACACTAAAAATTTAAGGAATCAAAGGGTAAAAATGGAGGTTAGGGCTTGAAGCCTAAGAGAGTTTAAATTGACGATTTAAGGGGTTAAACGAACTCTGATTTTTGTAAATTTGATATGTATCGACTCGTGGCGAGACGAGGAATCCAGTGATGTAAATTTTGGAATTTTTCGAGAAGTGAGCCCGGGGCTCGGGTTTTGCCAACTTCGTGATTTTTAGTATTTTTCGAGTAATTTCGATTGGGTTATGTTTCTTTAGCATATAGTAATGTATTCGTTATGGTTATGACTAGATTCAACGCGCGAGGAAGCAGATTCGAGAGGAAAAGGGATGGCAGACTAGTTTTGTGGCCGGCTTGAGGTGAGTAAAAGATGTAGATGATGACCTGAGGGTTTGAAACCCCGGTATATCACACTGTGACGCTATATTGAGACACGTACTTTACGGTGAGTGCGGGGTCAGTTGTGATATTCATAATGTGCATTGACTAGAAATTGATTGGTAAACATCCTACTTGGATTGCTATGAGCATATTTGGGCTGCGTGCCGATTATTTGGATCCCGTAGGGATTATTCTCACTATTTCCATGATGCTTGGCATATCTTCATGATATCAGTCCTGAGTTAAACACTATCTCGAAATGATTAGTAAATTTCTAAGGTTTTAAATCACTTAAACTGTAATACCAGTTAAATGGAACCGAAAATGGTAAACTTGATTGTGCCCATGTGGCTTGCATGCATATATAACTGGACTGATTGTGGACCGGGCTGCATGCCACATCGAATGCTACTATGTCATTGCGCTTGGGCTTTAGGATCCCCTCCAGAGTCTGAACCCCCACAATGAGCGCGGGTACCCAAATGGATCAGGCTGTACGCCGCAGCGATCATGTGCATTGCATTGCATTCATGCATTGATATCTATTTGTCTATCTGTCGTTGAGTATTGTTGTTTTATCGTTTAATGTGCTAAGTGGTTGATTTCAGCTTTGCATTGTGGTATTTCGGGGTTTCTTACTTTCAATCATTATATATGTCTATTACCACTGAGTTGGAAGTACTCACTTTACTCCCTGCACCATGTTGCAGATCCAGGTACCTCGGGAGTTTAGTTGAGCTTTTGCTGATTTCAGAGTTTATCCGGAGTTGTCGAGGTAGCTGCCTGACGTCCGCAAGACCCGACTCCTCCCCTATCCCTTATATTATCTTTCTGCAATTTTGAGACATTGTATTATTTGGAGTCTTGTCATACTGTATTGTTAGAGGCTCTAGACTCATGACCCCAGGTCTTTGGTAGTATATTCCGTGTTATCGTGATATTCAGCTTAATCTTTTAGTTTCATTGTTGCTAATGATATTTAAATAACTGTTTTTGAGCTTCATGCTCGAGTTGAGCGTGTAATTGGTCGGGCTTGCTTAGCAATTGTGTTGGGCTCCATCACGATCGGGATTGGGGTCATGACAAGTTGGTATCAGAGCCTAGGTTACTAGGCCTCATGAGTCATGAGCAGGTTAGTAGAGTCTCGCGGATCAGTACGGAGACGTCTGTATTTATCCTCGAGAGGCTGCAGAACCTTTAGGAAAACTTCACTTTCTTGGAATTCTTATCGTGCGTACTTGATTCAGCTTGAATAACTCTTGAAATTCCTTCCACATGTCTGTATGCGCACACGAGCGCTCAATATTATAAGTGCCCTGATGGCTTGTGATTTCCTTGATCGAGGGGTGAGGTGTGATCCCGTGAGTTCGATGTTGGGCCAATCTGGAGGACTTGAGGCTGGATCTTTGCCTAAGTCTTGAGCACCGAGGTGCTGATTGTGTGAGCAAGTGTTCTGAAATTATATGTTTGGTATTGTCCCTATTAGCCGGAATGGCGGTTGGATATCCATGTGATGAGTATGTTAGTACTGCAATATGTATCTAGGTGACTTGGTAGTGACGAAGGAATCTGCTGAATGATAGATGAGCTGGTAAGTGTTAGATTTCTATTGTGATCTGTTGCGTAGCCCCGAGTTACGGGCGCGTGAAGAATATTTTTGTGTCCCCTAGTTGGGAAGTGAAGTACCCTACGTGTGGCGATATGAGTTCAGAATCAGGAAGACTTAATGGATGTGTTATGTGTATGATGGTGGGAGGTGTGCTGAAATACTAAATTGAGGCGAAGCAGGTGGGTTATCTCATGCGGAGTGTTCTTAAGGGGTATGATTCTTATGTATATTGTTAGAAGATATCATGTATAATTGAAATGTACGTGTTGTAATTTAAAATTTTGGGTCACTTAAGAGAGTGGACTCAGCTGATGTGGGGATGAATGCGAGGTTTGTAGAGGATTTTAGTATCCGAGGATCTGTGTTTTCATAAACTAGTAGATGATTTGAGTTTAATCTCACTATAATATTGTGGCATCATTAGAGTAAAAGTATTATGGGTTATTAAATGTGTCCTGATAGATGGCTTCGAGCCAAGTTGGGGAGGTTGCTGTTGATTAGCTGATCGCATGGTTATGTGCTATAATTGTTTCCGTTTCGAGGTACGCCGGCGGATCAGTCCTGGTTGCAGAAATTAGCCGAGGATGGCACGAGTGAAGCAAAATTTTGATAAAGGTTATATGGTGCTTCGTAGATGTGAGGAAATATTAGGATGTCTTGAGCTGTTATTGATAAAGAATGCTCAGTGT